>JABUQX010024905.1:37500-50168 GCA_015478945.1 Trachelipus rathkii | reverse complement strand
AGTAATTTTTAAAATCTTAATTTCTAGTAAACACAATTGAAAAATTACTGTTATAGAAACAAAATTTTTCTATTACTTATACTTCATTATAGTATTAAATAAAATTAGAATTAAATATAAATTTTTAAAATTATTTATCTTCAAAATCTATTACATTGCAATCCTAGATATGTTAGACATATTGTTTTTATGTTATAAATTTAGGGAGCTCTTGTAAACTTACAAAATTTAAAATTAACTTAAGAAAGAATGATATAAAAGAGTATTTCGGAATTTTTTTTTTTTTTTGTGTAAATATTAACTTATAATATAAAATATTAAAAAAAAAATAAGGAAAAATATAAATAAATCTTATAATAAATACTCTCGACAAATTACAAAAATATCAAATTTGTTTGAAATAAAAATTTTATAATAATAAAAATAATAATAAATTGATTGTCACAAATCTTACAGTTAATAGTTCCACAAAATAATAAAACAATGTATAAATAAATTATTAAATTAAAACTACGAATGTATGTTAATTATCTATTGTAACAAAACTAAATCATAAGAATAACAATAAAAGAATGACATCTAATAACTCAATACATATAACAAACTAACTTGATGTCCATATTCCAGTAACAACTAACTTAATAATTTAATAAGAATATTAAGAAATTATTAAAAATAATAATAAAGTTAAATTAAGAAATTAAATATAATTAATAAAATAAATAATTAATTAATAATAAATAATAATTAATATAATTATCTACTATTTATTTTTTATATTTTTTTTTTTTTTTTATATTTTTTTTTTTTTTATTTTTTTTTTTAATAATTTAATAATTTTAAAGGATTTTAATAATGGTTTAAGTTGTGAAAAAGATAATTAATTTTAAAATGATTAAAATTCTAAATAATCTTCTAAATTACAACCTGTAATATGATAAAAAATTGCATTATTTAATACTTAATATAAGGCATATACACCCCAACAAGTTGGCAACCGACATCAAATTAATTACTATGAATCGATCACACTTTATTATTATATATTTAATTAATAATTATTATTATCATTATCCATTATCTTTATCCGGATATTTTTATTATTATTAGTTACTATTTAAAATATTTTCTATTTACATAATAATTTTAAGATAAACTATTATTATTATTATTAATATTCATTATATTATTATATTTATTTATTAAATTACTATTATTATTATTATTATTATAATTTTAAATTATCTATTATTATTATTATATTATTATTATATTAACTAACCAATTTAATTATGTATAAGTGTTTAAAGGTTAATTAACTATTATGATGCACACAAAAATTTACATATTAAATTTATCCAAAAACTATAAAAATATAAAAATTAATAAAACATAGCTTTTGAAAGTTCTAAAAAAAATTATCAACTAAAGACACAAAAAAGATACGTTAATCTTACATATACATACAAAGATATTACAGTCAAAACATTTAGACGAAAATGTTCAAAAAATCATTACAAAACTTATTCATTCCTTTAAATTTTGCATTAGTGTCTGGCTTAAATTTTTAATAAAAATTGATAAAGAACTTTAATTAGCAATCATCATATTCTGAAAAATTACCAATTAGGAACCTAAATTCTTAAATGATATAAACTCAATATATAATGAAACAATATAAAGATTTGTCTACATTCCTTATGTGAAACTGTTTCCATATTTTATTGGCGTAACTATTTATACCCGTAGTTGACCATAATTTTCGTACACGTTCTAACAAGGTGTTAGTTGGTGAGTCTGTATCACCACATAAAGACGAAATTAAAAAACACATACTCCTTCTCAATTAAACTGATACACAATTATAACCTTATGTTATCCTATAACGAACAAATGATCACGGTACTAATAATATTAGAAACACCCGACATTTCAGGTTTGTAATCACTTCTTATATGAGAATCAGTTTTTTTTTTTTTTTTTTCTTATTTTTTTTTTTTTATTTTTAGACTAATATATTACCACTTAACAATTGATTAGGAAATTTCGCTCTTCTCTGAAAAGTTTGTCAAAATTCATAATTTATAAGCATTTAAAACCAGTTATCTTGCTTTCACCTATCAAGTAAATTATTTTATTTGAAAGTTAGCAAATGTCTTATACGGTTTATTAAATGAACATTTTCAAATTTAAATTCAAGCAGTAACAACAACAACGTTGACAATATAACATATCACTAACAATCTTATAACAAGAATCATTATCTCAATCTCAATTCTATTAAACACAAATTCCACGATATGAAAGTATTTTATAAGCTGCCATATAATTAGACGTTTATAAATAACTTGATAAGTTTGATCTACATTACAGCAACAATTATTAGCTCAATAAACCTATGTCTAAAATATCCTTATTCTTACTAGAATATTTATTAATTAATTAATGTTGCATTTCCAAATATGATTACCCTACTCTTATTACAATAGTAATACACGAAGAGTAAATAGCCTCGATATAATTTGTATAATGATTGATAATTATAATAATATTAAGTTAAAATACATTTTAAATAATTAATAGGTCGTTATGAAAATTATTAAGTATCATACTTAACGTTATATGAATAATTTAACTTTTAACATAATTATAGTTATAACTATAATGAATTTTTTAATTAAAATAATGTAATTATTATATAACTATAATAACTTACTTCAAAATAATAATTAATTACAAATAATAGTAATAATAACTAACAAATAATAATACATAATATTCATAATAATAGATCAAAATATGTACAATAATAATTAATAATAATAAATAAGATAAATCATAAATAAATGATTTTAATATTTAATTATATCAATATAATTATATATATGAACTTGAAAATTTTCTTAATATTAAAAACACAAATAATAATAATGAATGAAAATTAAAATTGACAAATTCGGATTTAATTGGCATAGTGAATATAAATAATATAAAGTTAATACTTAATAATAATAAATGTAACATATTTACCTGTTAATTATAACTAAACTTGCATGACTTTTGTTAATATTGGAGAATGGAGGTGTGTCAGGAGAACAAAATCCTCTTTCAATCCCGATGACGTTACCTCTATTATACAAACGAAACTCTACTGTATATAGGATGACATCTTCTTATCTGATGTCCGTCAAAAACTGTGTGCTTAACTGGAACTATGAACATACGTTCATTGCAATAGAGAATATTATCGTATAACCATTCAAATTAATAAAATGGATGAACTCCAAAATTAAGTGTATGGAACTCTCTATAACTTTTTATCACTTTAATGTGAGAACAGAAAACTGCTGAAATAATCTCCACCATCACTCGATGATTCCTTATATAACTACTAGCTAATAAAGAAGAACATTCGTGCCTGGAATTTTTAGTTCTTACGTGTATATCACTCGCAAGAGACAATTTAACTCTACTAATGTATTTATTCATGAATCAAGTTATTAAGTTAATCATGGCTACTGAAAACACATATTATTGATGGTTTCCCACTAATGATCATTCAGTTCACATCTACGATCCCATTCGTCAGATTCTTAAAAATCGCCCAATTAATGAATCTTTACTGCAGCAATAAAGCTAGAGTCGCGCGGCATATTTCGAGTCTACTCTATGACTAGTGAGATGAACTATTTTATCTTATACGCGATTCAGCTGTTCGTCAAAAAGTTCAAACATGAATCCTTGACTTACTAAAATTAAATCATCATCGTTTTTCTTTTTACCCTTCTTAGTTTTTTTTGGATACAATGCTTATTTATATATATCTTGTATTTAAATAAAAATATAATGAAAATAGTGATAAGTGCAGTAGTGCAAACAAAAATGAAAAACAGAAAAGATAAATAGCGACTTAGCCTGACATTCTTTTCAAATCCCTAAAACCTAAAAATAGACTCTAAATTAATTATAAAAATTTATATAGTAAATAACCTAAGGTATTGTAAACGAAAATAGAGTTACAAACAATATATTGCCATCTATTCAGTCACTTATAATACAATACAAAAACAAAAAAAAAAATTGTATAATACTTACACCAAAATGATACACGATAAACCAAAAACTCTAGTCGTTAAACTTTCCTTATATTACTTTTCTAAAAGACTCGAATTTTGGCTTCCCACCAATGGTAAAGAAGCCCAAACTTGTCTGATCAGTGCTCCACGGCATTATATACTAAATTTTATTCTTTCACGTAGAAAATTGCTTTTATGATGTAAAATGTAAAAATAAACAATTTACCAATATTTCCAATATAAATAATATAATATTATATATATATTAATATTATTTATTAACTAATTATTTACACTATTATTATAATAAAAATTGGACCTGTTAATGCCTATCTTATACAAATTCGTGTATATATTACCAACAAGTAATTACTCCTCAAACTTCCGTTAGTTTCACTATACAATATAATAATACAGTAGCCGAGTAAGTCAATATTGAGAAACTATGAAAAAAAAAAACTAATATATAACAGGAACATGAAAACTCCTCACAAACAAAATACTACATCCCAACATGAATATTATTTTTATAATATATTTTGACATCATTCTACACCGTAAGGATCAGAAAATAAATATTTCTTATTTGCAAATTGAGGTCTGTACTGCTCGTTCCCTACTTAATAAAAAAGCAACAAAAGCCATTCATCATATCAAGTTAATAATGATCCGATGTTCTATACTCGGAGAGAAATTATTTTGAACACTTTTTAGGTTGACTAAATTAAAAAAATTACCTGATATATATTATTATTGGATATATATTATAAAGACTTGATAATTACATGATATTATAAAGAAAATACAGTATTAATTTGTTACTTCACATTTATAATTTATAAATTATAATTATAATTTATATGTTTCCATAAGACGTTACTATATCTATATTCCAAATATGTGAGTATTTAAACATATACGTAATCTTGAAAATTATACTCGAGCGTTACTCACTAATTAGGTAAAATACTGAATGCAGTAGACAGGCATCTAGAATTCCTCATGGACTTTACACTTCCAGTTGACTTCTACATCACTAATTACGAAGAATCTAAACACATATCACACTAGACAATATACTATATTTATAGTTCTTCAAGATAATTTAAAGATTATAAGCAGCGTGGAATTCTGAAAGATAAAAATGCTCTATGCTATCTTAAATCAAGAACAGTCATGAACTGAAATGCATTGATACATCAGCAAAAAAATTATCATCATTTGCTGCTAAGCTTGTTTGATGCATTTTTAAATATGTCATCTTTATATAGTAAGATAAATATTTATGTATATAATGAGTAATATATAAAGTAGTACTTATATTAAATGCTAAATTTACTCAATTATAATAAATTATAGAAGTAATTGAATATATATAATAAAAATATTTCTAATATAAATAATATATATATATAATAAATAAAATAATATAATAATTAAATAATAATATGAATAATATAAAGAATAATAATAATAATTAAAAATAAAATAAATTAAATTAAAGAATAAATAAATAATATAATATAATAATATAATAATAATAAAATTTAAAAATAATAATCAATAATAAATTATATAATAATTATATGTTATTAAATAATATAAAATAATTAAATTAAATTATATAAAATTATAAAATAATAATAATTAAATTTATAAATTATAATTAAAATAATTATATATATATATATAGAAGGAATTCATAATCTTATTCAACTGTAACTTCAGAATTCAGAATTGCAAGGAGAGTAATAGATAATTTATAAATAAATAACCATAATATATTATAAATAAATGAAATATATTTAATAATAATTAATAAATAAAAAATAAGCATTAATAAAAAATAAATGAGATAATTAATAATAATATATAAATAATAATAAAAATAAAGAAAAATAAAAATATTATTTAAATTAAAAATGAATTAATTAATAATAATTAATAAATTAATTAATATTGACTTGAACAAAATAATAATTAATTAGTTAATTTTTATGAATATAATATATAATAATAAATTGTAAATAAATTATAATAAATAATTATTGTTATTATAAAATATTATACGTTTAAAAAATAATTGCAATAATGATAATATTTAATTATGCTTAATTTTTCTTAATATAATTATAAATAATTGTATTAGTTTTACTAATCATCATTAATTTAATAATCCAATTAATATATTAAATAATAATTAAATATATAATTAAATAATATATATATATAATAAATTAAATTATATATATTATATATATATAATATATATAAAAATAATAATATAATATATAAATTAAAATATATATAATTATATAGTACATATATTCCAAAATAGAACTAATAAAAACTAAAGAGACAAAACAGAGGTATATTTAAATCTTGCCAGTTGCCTACACTATAATACCCATCACTGAATAAAAAGGATTCAGTTATAATATTGAAAAAATTAAACCAATTAATATTATAGAAAGCAAGGGACGGGGCCCAAGAATTTATTCACGCTAAACAGCAACTCATCATTTAATTACAACGAGTAAAAAGCTAATACAATTCATTTGATAAATTAACTATGAAACCATAAAGTTAATAAAAAAGTGATAAGTTATAACATATAAATAAGATTAAGATAAAGTTTGATGGTTCAAGCGTACCTGTTGGAATTCACTATAAGTAAATATTGAGCATAGCAGATTAAAATATTTGATATAATATATATAGAGTAGAGGAGTGAACGGATCATAGATAAGATAAGATACATAATATCTGAAAATTATAACGTAGAGTCAGCAGATGATTTCTTCTTTATTACAAATATATAATGATAGGGTAGGTGTCAAAGTCTTATTTAATAAATATTTATAACTAGATAAAAAGTGCAATGTAAAATATATTTAATAAATTTAAATAATAATAATTTAAATATTATATATATGACAAATGTAATGATGATAATAATGAGATATAATATAGGATGAATTATTTAGTGAAGAATGTATATATATATATATATATATTTATATATTATATAATAGTTATTGAGAAGTATAGGAGATATTACATATAGTTATCCACGCCTAATAGACTAGCACTTATACCTCAAGGTGAATGAAATAATATGGAGTAAAAAACTTAACCCACCCCCCCCCCCATATACCCACCACACATATATCCCCCCTCAGAAATAATATATTTATCATTACTCAATATCCATATATTATATATAATATTATATAATATATATAAGTAGTAGGCGATAAAATACTATTGTTAAAATATATAACAGTATACATTAATGTATCCTCCCCTAATAAGAAAATTCCGACAAATAATAGAAAAAATTTTCTGAAAGAGTTATTACTTATGAATAACAACCAGAGAATCCGCAGCCACAACCCATCATAAATAGGAGGGCCACATCTTCTAGAGAAGGAATTGAATAATATCAATTCTCATAAGGTGTGGGTGAGATGAAATTCCTGGTAGTTCACAGTTGAAAACACATATCTATATTTGTAAACTATGAGGTATATGAGAGCGAAAATAGAGATATACACCATGTATTGGGCATGCTGAAACACAACTATAGTTGTACAATATTCATGCGAGAAAACAGATTCAATCATATGCATATAATTCTTACAAAAGAGTATCACCTAATAAATACATGAGCATCATATTCTCAAATTACTTCCTGGCACTACAAGTTAGTCCATAAGTTTATGGAACGACAAGCATAAATCACTTTTTTACTCTATATTGTAAAGTATGAGATATTTATTTTGTAGGGATAATCAAGAGTAGCATATCCCAACTGTTACCGATGTAGTGTTAGTGTATCAACTATGGTCAGCTGTAGTAAGATAATTTAATTTATGGTTATTATGTATAATGTAAGTAGGAATAGACCCATCTATGAGAACTAGTAGAATATATATGATTGCCAAAAGTTAGATAGTTAATTAAGAATTGGATTCCATAAGAGTAAGAGAAAAGACGATGGTGAATTTGCTAGGAACGAGATCCAAATTGTCTTGAGAAGAAGAAACAACCAGCCAATTAAAAACAAACGAACTGAATTTAGTCCAATCAGAAATGAAAGTATACCACAATTTGATAGAGTGAAAATACAAAATCGAAGTTGCACGAGTAGTGATTGAAAGTTAGCATATATTAATTTTCGTGTCGAGAATCTCTATCAAAAAAATTTCTGCAGCATATGTTCTGCCCACACTAGGCATATGAAATTTAGTCATAGAATTTTAACACGATATAAGAGATAAGATTTAGATTAAAAATAAAGATTAGGAAGATTGAAATTTTTACCAAATCTTTCTTTGCTTAAGAGGAAATAATTAGAAAATTGAAGGAAGAACAGAGTAATCCGAATATGAAGGGATAGTTGGTTGTTGACAGGACATTTTTCGACGTGATGCACATCGCTCGCCATCTTTTAAGGAACAGTTGAATATAGCATTTACCACCAGCATGAAAAAGATTGAAGGTGATAGATATTGATCGGGGAAACATTAACAAGGTCAGAACTAAAGTTTTGAGGCCTTACTGAGAGATAACATCAAAGTTCTCCTCATCTTGTGTGCTAACCCAAGGACGCAGAAGATGACTATTTAATGGAGTGGAAAAAGCGTGAGGGAAATAGTCTAGGACCGTCATACAGTGGAATAGAAAGGAAATCTGAGCAAACAAAATATTCAATTTTACCAAATTAAAACAACAATTACCGACAAAGAAGATATAAACAGGTGAGAAAAAGGAAAAACCAAACCAAAGAGTTACAATTTAAATATGCAAAATGTCAAAATAAAGTGAGAATAGCGTATGCATAGATAAATCAACATCCATAGCCTATCACGAATCGATGATGAGGGTAAACCACATTCCATCTCTATCCCAATAGTGTATAGGATTATAAATGGAATTCAGTATATGCTTTCTAACACTGTCTCTTGCTCTGATTCGTACTTCTGTCCAAATCCGGAGCTACTCTTGATAAAATTGTATAATATTGTTTTACTATCATGCCAAATCAACTCCCTTATCATTAGAGGGGAAATAAATAAAACGACAACGAAAAGAAGCGGAAGAAGGAAATAATCAGTTGATGAGTAGAACCAGCTACCTTAGAGGCTTCTTCTTCCGCTATATCTGCAATACCTCTAAATCAGGTTAGGCGCAGACGTCAGGTTCAAAGAGAGGAAGATTATGAAAGAAAAATTCAGATAAGAGAAAAAACACACTGCCAGAACGAAGGAGCAAAGGATTCACGGAATATCTAGAAATGCACTAGTCCTTAAAGCCTCATTCTATCTTGTACATTATCGAATATTTACTATATAATATATAATTAAGATATAATTATGTGTGATTATATATTTATATAAATACTTATACCAATAGTGGTAGGCGTACTCACAATTTTAAATTAATATGATTATAGGCATTATCTTATGAGAATTATATAATATATATATAAATATAAGTATGATTTGTGAATGCAGCCGAATATAAGATTAATAATATATGAAAAGCATAGAACTATCGGACAACCAAAAGATATATGTTATTTTAGAAATAGAATTTCTATCATATTACCAAATCGAACGATGATAGCATACTAATACGTACTTAAAGTAGCGCTACTTAATAGAAAAATGTAAGACAGAAACTCTAAAGAAATTAAACGAGGAATAAACATTAATATAAAAGATTATAAGGTATTACATATTTAGTATAAGAAGAAGATAGTTATAGACATTAAGGGATAGATAATAAAATATATATATATAAATATAGTATATATAGTAATATATATATATAGATATATGAAAATAGGCCATCATTACTATTATTAATAACCACCATATATTATTTATAATATGTATAATATAATATAAAATATATTGTATAATGACGCTATATATAATAGAGGTGATAATTGATAATAGTATAGAGTAGATTATTATATTAATAAATATAATATAATTATAGTATATATATAATAGAATATATAATAGAACGAAGTTTAAGCTATTATATAGTCAAGGATAATAAGATCACAACATAAATTCAATCTCACAACTTTCCCTCTTTTATATATAAAGTAGTATACCTCTAAATTGAGTCCTGATATATTACTATATATATATACACGTATAGTATAAATTATAGAGATAGTAATATACAAAGTAAATAAACATATTACCTTTATATAAACTAACCTCAAATGCACTTAAGTTAGCTAGATCTGAGAGGCTATATAGGAGTATCAGGATCACATGTAGCAAATATCGTGGTGTAATAATTAATATATTATATATATATATAAGTATATAATAGCCTAATATATATAAGATTAATAACCTCTGGAGCGGGAGCTGGATTCGGAGCTATATAATATTATATAATAATATATATTAATATAAGTTAACCATTTGCTAAAAATGGGATATGATAGAGATAGTTACTAGAGATGCTATAAATATATATAACGACCAATTAAAAGATTGATTTACTTAGTAATAGGTTATTATCTCGCATAAATATCATACTAGGTAAGTATAAAATTTAGTAGGACTAGTTATGATATTATTTAGGGATATTTGTCGTGTAGTGCATTTATACTATTTATTTCAAGTATAGCAGTGACTTTATGTATATTCTTAACTAGGATTCATTTTAAGTATACTCACCCGCTTATATGAGACGAATCGGTAAAGTTGAATCAATACCAGTGAGGAGTTAATTATCGTGCACTTTAACTATATTTATATTATTTATATATTGAATGGGAATATTATATCTTAAACATATGGATTAGTACGTTTAGTAAGTATTGTGAGAGGAGATCACGACCACTAACATATGTACCATCTTATCTAATCGGTATAATATATAATAATTTAAAGGGTACATTTGTGTAGATGAATAGTATAATAAATAATAGTGAACTATTGCCAGTATAATATTATTATCAATTACCACGATAAGATTTAGGGTAATTGATAAATAATATATATTTATATATATCTATATATACTAATCCGAAATATGTTTCATCTAGAAAATGAAAAATGTCGTAAGTAGGTCAAGTCCGCGTGACACAATCGGCCTTTCTAGGAAGAATTTTAATATGATGCTGGTGCTATATATCTAGTATTATATATATTAGTTATATGTGTAGTCACTAGAATGAGTCTAGAAATTATTAATATGTGAATTACATAAGTATAATGGTAGTAACCATAATAAGTAATGATTTATAGACTTAATATTAAGAGACAATAGTGATTAGATACAGTATATTTACTTAGTCCGATCTATCCCTTATTATATTTATTTATCTTATAAAATAGCAGTGAATAATATAGTTAAATATAGTGTATATAGAGCGAACTGTCCTCATAATATTAGGTATGAGAATATTATCAAGCTATGGAACCCTATATGTTAAACTTTTACTCGAATAAATACTTAGCTTTAAGTTGCTAACCTTTAAATAAGAAGAATCTCAACCATGAGAAGAAAAAAATATATGACCAGTAAATGTCGCTGGTATATATATATAATTATATATAGATAGATTAATGAAGCCTATAGTAAACGGTTTGTCTAAATCTATGATTAATTTGTATAAAGTATGAGGAAGAAAGAGTGTTTCCTTTCCTCACAATATATGAATAAACGATTTTATTCTATCCAAAGTAAAATAATTTTTCCATTTATAGTTTAAGCCCAGGAACATACTCAAGTTTCTGTATAAGCTAAGTATAAGGGATCTATGTATATTCTAGTATACTAGAATATACAGGACCACATTCTATTTCTAAAACTTTAAGATCACCCTTCCATTTCAGGTTAGGTTTTGATATAAAATAAAAAAAAACACAGAGGCATTGTGAATTATTTTTTTCTTTTGCAACATTCGCATATGTGTGTAGTGGAATTAGTCAAATATTCTGATACCTTATACAGCTCGGTAGTAATAATGATTGTAAATAAATTTGCATTAGACACTCATCAAAATAATTAATCAGTGACTACTATTACGATTGCATTAGACACTCGTCAAAATAATCAGTGACTACTATTACGATTATACTCAACGATTATGGCAATTAGGGTAAAAGTGTTTAAAACACTTGTTTGGTAATTAAAGATGGAGCAAGATATAACTGTTGTTTTTTGACAAAAAAATGTTCGATTTTATTTTTAAGTGAAGTTGAAAAAAAAATCTGGGACTCTTTTAATGCTTGCAATATTCCCTAAAACTGTTCGATAATATGTAGAATTTTCGAAGTAAAATCCATTCAATAATTTTTTTAAATGATTTAATTACACCGTATGTGATATGTAATTAGGTTTTAATAAAGATTATTAAAATACCGTTATCTAAGAGCTTTATTAAATTTTATGTTTTTTTATTTTTCTTTAAAAAAAAGAAAACGAAAAATTATGAAACAAAATGAAAATTTGAAGATAAAAAAATAAAAAAAAAAAAAATTAAAATAGATTATTAAAGTGTTTTTATCTTTGAAAGATTTTTAAGATGCTATTTAAAAAGTTTAAATGCTC
>JABUQX010024905.1:27500-32500 GCA_015478945.1 Trachelipus rathkii | reverse complement strand
AATTTCTATCAGATCATGGATATTAGAGATTCCTTGGTATTACGTTTATCTTTAAATATTAAAATAAAATTTTGCTGTATTTACCTCTTAAAAGTGGAATTTTGTACACACAATGAATCTTACTTATCCATAATGAGGTACTTTTCATTTTAAAAAACTATTTTTCATTACACAACATAGAAATTAATGGTTTTCAACTAGTTTGCTATACTTTTAATTTTTCTGTTAACATCTTTGCACCTCAGTGCAAAGTTATAGTTCAATTCATCAGATCATGGAATATTGGGCAATTCCTTGGTAACGTACGTTCTTACTTTAAATATTAAATATAAAATTTTGTGTATTTACTTCTTAACAAATCAGGAAGTTTTTAACACATGATCTTCTTGTCCCAATATTTGAGGGTTAGCTCATTTAAAAACTATTTCTCATTACAACACAGAAATTAATGGTTTTCAACATAGTTTGCTAACTTTTAATTTTTTCCGTTAACATCTTTGAATGTTAGTTAAATTATTAGCCTATGACCATATGTGGTGACAGAGATGATTGTACAGTATATAATCATTATATAGTATATATATATAATATAATATATTAATATATATAATATATATATATATATATAATATATATATATATTATATATACATATATATATATATTATATATAATATATATATATATATATATATATATATCATATATATAGTGTTTTGCAAGTAAACTTTGAAAACGGAGAACTCAGATAAAAATGGAAATGGTAGCGGTGACAACGAAAAAAATTCCAATAAGTCAACTAAGACACACAAGAGGCAATCCCTCCAACTTCGCATATTTCGCATGAGGAAGAACCCACACCCAGGCCCAGCACCTCGACGATTCTAAGTTATTGGGTCCCAGATTCGACCCTAGCGTTTCAGGTAGATAACAGTCACGAAAATGACATTGGTAGATACTTTGGACATTCATCTATGATTTCGACTTGAGAAAAAGAAAGACAGTTAAATGAAAGAGTGATGGATTCCACCTAAGACCTATAAGTTTTTTTGAAGGATGCTACCCACTTAAAGGGGAAATTCAATTATGGATGGTTGGAGACATATTCACATTGGCTGACATACTCCAGGCATCTAAAGGGAGCATTTTGCAAGTTTTTGTATGTTATTTCCACCAAATTAAAGTTGGGTCAGAGGGGTCCTAGGCTCTTTAATAATAAGACCTTCACTTAATATAAAGTGTTCATGCGGTTTGTAAAGGATCATACAAAACACAGAGTGGCATAATACTGGCTGTTGAAGCTGCAAGATTGTTCCTACAGGACGTATGGTAGATTTATAAAGTTCAAAACCAGAATTCTAAGAAAATCATAGAAGAGAAATAAAAAAATATTATCTTCAATAATTTCATGTGTGATGCATTTGTCTGTGCACGCGATTGACTGCTTCGGGGTAACATCATGATGAGGGAAGTTGTGTGCAAATTGTGCTGCTTACGATAGATGCCGAGATTAGACATTGAAAAACCCATTTTGAAAAGGAAGGAAAAATCTGACATAACATCAGTTCAGATTCAAATGAGATCATTTATCTATGTGGTACTACTATAAAGGAAAACATTGTTAATAAGGTAAAGGAAGCGTTGCGTAATAGGCTTACTAGCAGATGAAACACTGAATATGTGTGAAGAAGGAACAATTATCCCATGACAACAAAAAATAAATTTTTTTTTTTGCTGCCAAGGGTATTTTATCGAATTTATAGTATATCGGTGTGCTGATTTCAGCAGAAACGACATTAGTTTTCCAAGATTTGGCTCTAGTTTTCTTGAGATACAGGGTGTTCAGATTTACTCTCTTATACAAATATCTTTTCTAATGCATATTTTACAGTGTAATTCGATTTTATTTCTTTTTAAGGGGCTTACTTTATATAACCCTTATTTTTTTCTATTTTCAGAACACTATGAGTACTTCACGAAAAGCCTGTTTGAATAACCCCAATGCATGCTACATCTGTGGTGAATATTGCCAGGGGAACCAAAGAAGAAATATTACACTTGTGAAGCAAGCATATCTGGCATACTCTTGAAATGAAACTCGGCAGACTAAATAAGTTCTTGGGCTCCCCATAGGTGCCTGTATAAACGTGGGTCCAAAATCTACGTAGTGGAAAATGGACGAGCGAAAAGGTTTAAAATTGGTGTGCCCTATGGTATCGCGGGAGCCAAAGAATACACATGTCGACTGTTCTTTTTAGTTTGGTTAATGTGAAAGGTATCAATCGTTACAAAAAACGTAAATTTGAGTATCCGGATTTGGATCACAATGGCGACTGTACCAAGCCACTCCGACGATTGGCCTCATCCCAGTTTCACTACAGCTCACAGACCTAGCATTGTCGAATGAAGAGATATCCGGATTGGTGTGCGAACACGTGCAGATAGTGGTAGTGATATAAGGAAAATACTTCTTACCAGACAGGCAACAGTTCTCTCCAGGAGAGATCAATGATTTATGTACAGAGAGTAAGTCTCTCCAAGAAGATTCTGAGCCTTTTAGGATCTAGACTAAGGAAAAGAACCTGTCTGCAAGGCCGAATGTAAATAACTTTTTTCGGACATGAGAGGTAGTACTCTTCCATATGTTCATGTGAAGAAGAAGACTAGTATACTTGTATGATACATCTCCTGAATCTCCTACTCAATATGGGGTTATTCCTTAAATATTCCGATCCAGAAGAGTGGCGATTGTTTATGGAATAGTTCAACGAAGAAGCCTGAAGTGTGCTTTTTATTGTACAATGGCAAAGTTATGCATTCGATTTCAACATAGGGGTCACTTAACAAAACTGAAAGAGGAATAGGAAAATATAAGAATGATCTTGCAGAAGCTTAGATATAATGAACACCAGTAGTCTATATGCGTTGATTTGAAGATGTCAACATCTGTTACTTGGGCAGGAAGCGGATATACTCGTACCTGTGTTCATATGGCTTGTGGGATAGGTAGGGGTAAAGAAGACACTGGGAAACAATTGTAATGGCCTTCTAGTGAGAAATTATGACTGTAAGCTGCATCAAAATATAGATTAACGAACCACGGTGTGACAAGCGGAAAAATTATTTCCCCACCACTCCACATCAAACCTAGGACTGATAAAGCAATTTGTTAGGGCCCTCGACAAAGATGGTGAATGTTTCAAATATTTTGCAGATTTTTTCCAGGGTTGAGAATGGAGAAACTCAAAGCTGGAATCTTTCAAGCGGCCCTCAAATTCGCTCAATCATCTAGGATGACAAGCATTTCCATAAATTCCCATGCACTGATCTTAGCTATCTGTGCTTGAAATGTTTGTCTGGTCTGTTCAGGAACTTTTTGGGCACCATAAATGCACTATGTAATGAACTCGTACAGAAAATGTCTTTCAGAACCTTCAAGAAAGATTTTGAATTGCTAATAGAGCATAAAAGTTTCACTTTCTATCATAGTCACTTAGATCGGTTTTCCGTAATCTAAGATCGTTATAGTGAGGAATCAAGGGGAGAGCGTCCATCAAGTAGTCACGGTGATAGAAGAAAGAATACCAAGGAGATGGGATACACACACATGATGGCAGACTATGTTGGAGCTTCAACGTGATTGTCGCACATCTGCACACAGAAGAACAATCATATAAGACAGCGGATTTGTAATGCATTAATTGTGATTTGATTGTGTACTGAATTGAATGTTTTTGACCTATTAGCATTTTATTTGTTACTTACTCATTAAACAATTTGATGATATATATTTCGTGTTTTTTTTGTAATTACGCGTTACATTAACCTACATAAATTGTTGCTATTAAATGGTCATTTTGTTGACCACCCTGTATCCTCAGAAAACTAGCCGCAATCTAGGATAAAACGGAGGTCATTTATTCGATCAGGCAACAAGTTACCTATAAAATGACCTTCAATGTTTGCCGAAAAAATTTTGTTGGCCGTGAATTCCATAGGGTTGATGCATTTTCCGTCAAGATGTTCTGAGTGAAAATCAAAGAAGAATTTATTGGCTTTTTGTAACTGAAAGGCGATTTGAAACGGCACAAACATTCGAAAAGCCATGTGACGATTTTTGTCACGACTGGGAAGAACTGGATCCCGAGAATGCGTTGGCTGGTCTCCATGGCTGTTCTACGATTTTCTGGCAAAGGAAGTAGGGTGTCCAAACAATTTGCGGAAAGAGTATAGTAAACAAAGCATTGTTCTTTTTCATTGCCTCTTCATTACAAACAAAATCTACGTAGTAACTCAATTTAACACAATAGCCAGAATCTCGCAATAGCTGTAGAACTATCAAGGACAATTATTCGTTTTTTTCGCGAGTCCGGTCTTGAAGGAAATTAATGCAAACATGCCCAAGCCTATGCCAGAGCCAGATGTCTGAAACACAATGCACTTAGAGTATTTTATGTGAGCACTCTTGTACGAATGATGCGAGCATTAGAAAATCCTTTCAATTGAAGGAAGTACGCTACAATGAAAAAGTCAGCTTTTCATTGCATTCAGGGCGGCATGTAAGTTCGTCATTCATCGATGGCTCTATATTGATCGCGAATGAGTCTCTGCGCGATTCTTAGACGCCAGTTGTAAATGCTCTCCAATCCAAGACCTTGGATATCGTCAAACCTCGCAGCACATTCAAACATATATGTTTGGAAAGTGGTTAGGAGCCATCGGAAAGATGAAGCAAAAATCACCGATGAAGTGTTTAAAAATAGGCTAAGCTAAGATCTGCCGAGCAACTGTGGCGTCTCTGAATATACCATCGAATTTTTGCTAGCAGCAGCAACGGCAGCAACATTCCAGAAACAGAATCCCTACGGAGTTCAGGAGAAGATCTTAATATACTTCCTTATCTTGGACTAATAATACTTCTTCTTTGGACATTACCGGTTTTCTACTGAAGAAATAGCACCTGCTTATGCATTGACATATCTAGATCCTTTCCACATGCT
>JABUQX010024905.1:5000-22500 GCA_015478945.1 Trachelipus rathkii | reverse complement strand
TTTTTCGATCTTTTTTTTAATTATTAAATTTTTCGCCTTTTTTTTTATTAGGAGGATCTTTTTTTTCGTTATAGCCTCCCACGTATTCTTTTACCTTTTCCTAACATCTTTCTCCTTTTCCTCATTAGTCTCCTCCTTTATTCTATTCTGCTCTTTCTTTTCATTAATTAACGTTTCTTTTTTTTACATGGGGCTTTTACCCTCCCAACTAAGTTCTACCTTTTCATCCTTTGTTATTTTCTTTGATTCTTTTGCTGTTATCTTTATCTCATTTGGCGTTTCCTTTTCTACATGAGCTGTTTTCTTTTCCTTTGTAAAGCCTTCTTCCTCATCTTCTTCGATCTCTTCAGCCTGAGTCTTCTTTTCCGTCGTTTTCCCGGGCATTTTGCTTTTATTCCGAAAGTTTCAATTTAAAGTTTAAATTTTCTTTTTGCGATCTTTTTAGGATTCATATTCAATTTCTTTTTCATTTTCATTTTCTTTTTCTTTTTCATTTTCATGGGCTTAAGTAGTTTCCGAAGTTGTTTTGGGGGATTTTTATTTCCTTTCATTCTCTGACACTGGCATCGTTCCAGGCATTGGCATTGATTGTTAAAGATATTTCTCTAAAATGATTCTTGCGTTACACCTAATGGAAGTTTTCCCCTTGGACTCTTTCTAAATGTATTTCTCAAAAATTTCAGCTTTCGGTCCACTTTCCCTTACATTTACTTTCCTTGTCTCATCCATCTTTAGTTTCGTTTCTGTCTCTTTATTCGTTTACTTCCCATCCCTTTTCTCCCTTAGTCCCTCATTCTTTATCTTCTTCGTCTTCTTTTATTTGGCATTTTCATTTGCTTTTACTTCATCTGTTACTGTTTTTGTATCTCTTTATGTTAACTTTGAATCAACTGTTAAGGCTGTTTAGGTTTTTAAGAATCTTCAACTCTAAAGAAATTCGAAAAAAAACCTGTAGCGTCAGGAGACTCTTAAATTTAACCTTAATTAGAAGAATTCTTTGTACCTTGATCCTACAAACCAGTTCTTTAAAAATTTGCATTTCCTTAGAATTGAGGTTAGAAAAAGCCTGGAGGACCAAGAGCTCCGTAAGTTTGAGAATCTAGATAACCTGTGTCTCTAAACCGTTATTAATTATTACGTAACTTGGTGATTAGATTTTACAATTATATTTTGGGATTAGATTTTACAATTATATTCTAGGATTCTTTTTTATTTATGATCTACTTGTGTGCTTCGATTTTGGTACGTTTGGTAGGTCTGAATCTATAGGAGAAAAACCACCCCCTAAACATCTACAAATAAATAGGAGGTGTATCAAAACGAAGCATAAGATCATTTTCATAAAATATATCACAAAAATACTTCTTCAAGCATCTAAAAATAACCGAAGGGCAGTCATGGCCGGTGGTCCTTCAATAGGCCCTATTTTATAGCATTAGAATTTAGAAAGAATTGCTTACTTGACGTAAAATATTCGAACTGATATTTTCTGTATCACATCTCAATATGCGAATGAAAAAACAAATACTAATTTATATTGAAAAGTTAAGAGTTTATTATGAAAATACTAAGTAAAAATTATTCCACTTATAGTAAGGAAAAAGTACTCCTCTTTTTCAGTTTTTGAACTAACTAATTTTGAGTTTTGTGTGTATTTTATCAATATCTCTGTTTTTCTTGTTATTACTTATATATATATATATATATATATATATATATATATATATATATATATATATATATATATATATATATATATTATATAAATTTACTTTTATATATTATAAACTTATATTATATATATATAATTATATATTATATATATATTATAATATATATATAATATATCATATATATATATATATTATATATAATATATATATATACAAATATATAATATATATATATATAATATTATATATATTAATATATATATATATATATAATATATAATAATATATATATATATATATATATATATTATATATATAGTATATAATAATCATCATCATCATCATCATCATCATCATCATCATTATCATACCCACCTTCTCTCCCCAAGACTGGGGGATAAGGTGCGTAACATGCACAGGAAACAAAGAGGTAGTTATGAAGAATAATTGTGACGCAAGGTCGAAAAAGGAAAGCCCAGCCCTTACCGCCCTTCTTATACCTTTTTAGTTTTGAGAACCTCGTCGATCAGTTCAGAAAATTCCACCCTAAAGCTTCAGGGACCGCGACGGACCCTCACTATGGCATCCCGTCAATGCTCAGGGTGGTCACAACCATACCCCTTACGAAACCCAGCCATTCACTCCTATTATGCACCTTTCTTCTCGCCTCTGACAAACTCACTTTTCTCTCCTCCAGGCGTTCCTTTACTGCCTCAACCCACTTTTTCTTCGGTCATCCCAGCGGTCAATTCCAGCGCCAACTGCAGCACTACATCAATCGACTTCACTGGATGAATATCCAGGTGGTTCTTGATATTGCGGAATTTCTCAAGTCTTTCATTAAAAAAATTTCCCTCTCATTACCCTTTCGTTCACCACCACGCAAAACTCCTTAATGCGTTCGCATTTTCCTTCTCTTTATTCAATATATCTCACAACCCTAGACACGCGCTCCGAAGCATGTCCATCTAGAACAAATTGATACTTTTTTAGTTTATACCTCTTATTCCAGACCCCATAGTCCTCCACTACTGTACATTTAACACAGGTAAAAGACCCTCATGTAGAGGAACCCAAGCGCACTCAAGACTGTCCTTTTACATCCACCAACGAATTAATAATTGCACCAGCCACTTCCTGCCATTCACAACTTTCCTACTATTACTCTTGCATCATCCGTTCCCTTTCATTCCAACATATTCCTTAAATATTTTAAAACTTCAGATTGACTCTATTTCAGCCATCATATCATAATTTCACCCGTGGACTGTCCCCACTTCACAATCATAACCTTACATCTTCATCTACTTTTACTTTTCAAACTCCTCCTTTTTACACACCCTGCCAAGCCAAAATCTTCTCTACATATATTAATATATAATATATTTATATATAAATATAATATATTATTATATATATATAATAATATATATATATATATTATATATACTATATACTTATATATATATATATATATAATATATATATATACTATAGATATTAATTATATATAATATATATATAATATATATATTATTTATATATATATATTAGTATTCAGTAGTAGTAGTAGAGCTAGTTTAGTAGAAAGTAAGTAGTAGTTCATTAGTAGTTAGTAGTAGTAGGAGTAGTAGTAGCATAGATCTTCAGGACACCACTAGCAAAGATTTTACATTCACTCAAGGCTAGTCTGTTGTTAAGTATTTTTGCTTATTTATAATGTTGGATGTGTCCACTGTCTTAAAGCAGATATGTTTCTGTTTTTTCATTTTTTGATGTCATAATTTCTACATGTTTTAGCATTAGTATATTATTTTTACCTAATTTAGGTTGTGATATATTGAGTTTGGCTTCCGTTAACATAATGGTTCTAAGCAGCAAACATCATAGTTTGTTAAGTATTTTTGTTTATTTATTGCGTAGGATGTGTTCACGATCTTAAAACAGATTTGTTTATGTACTTTTAACATCATAGTTGCTACATGTTTAAGCAATAGTATTTTATTTTGCTTATTTAAGGTTACATATGAGTTTGTTCACTTAGAACAGATCTGTTTCTAAGCAGCAAACATCATAGTGCTACAAGTTTGTGAAATTTTGTTTTGGATAATTATTTCTCCTACTCAGTGTGATCGATGAGATCACCGTCTTAGAATGAATACGTTCTAGACGGTGAACATCAAAGCTATTTATTACAAGGTAAGGTGATAGTGTGATCGATAAGATCACCGTCTTAGAAGGGATATAGTCTACGCTGTGAACATCAAAGCTATTTTTATAAGTTCGTCGCCCGAATTATTTTTAAAGTGCATTTTTAACATTTACTAAATGATTTGGATAGTTCTAGTTTGATTTTACTATATCTAGGTCACTACTAAGTTTAGTGTTTTTAATAAAGTAAAATTCGAGTTATTCTATGAGCTTTATTTTATCCTGCTTCTAGTTTTTGCATATTGAACTGTGATATTGTCGATGCCCAGACTGGTGATGCATAATTTAAGAAGGGACGGAGGTGCTACCTGTAAACTATTGTGTGGGGTTTCATTGTTTTGGTTAAAATTTGTTCCGACTAATGTTTTTGTCGCATTCAATTTATGTGTAGTTTTAGAGGTAATATTGTATATGTGGGGGGGGCGATGAATGTCATGTGTGTGTATCGAAGGTTAAGCCCAATATAGTGAGTTGCTTCTTAAGAGGAAGTCTAATGTTTGAATGAAACACAGTTGGATTTGGATGAGTGTTGGATTCTCTTCTATCGTGTGTAAATAATGTGATAGAGGATTTTTGAGGGGAAACAGTCATTCTATTTACCAATAGCCATTGGTCAAAGTAGTAGGAGAGCCATATTGCTCGCCCAAAGTGACCGCGACCTTTTTGACCTTTTTTTGACCGCGACCTTTTTGACCTTTACCTTTTTGGGCAACCTGAATTTTTTTACCTTAACTTTTTTGGGCTTGACCCTTTTTTAGAAACCCCAAATTTTTTTGAGAACCCGGATTTTTTGAAGAACCCGGATTTTTTTGAGAACCCGGATTTCTTGAGAACCCGGATTCACCACCCCCCAATTTTTGAGAACCCAAATTTTTGGAGAACCCAAATTTTTGAGAACCCAAATTTTTTTTTGAGAACCTAATTTTTGAGAAACCCCTAAAATTTTTTGGCAACCCTTATTTTTTCGGCAACCCTAATTTGCAAACCTTCCGAAGAAGGGTGGCCGCCAAACATGGCGTCCAGCCCCAAATGATACCTATACCATGGTAAAAGTACTTGCGATAAGCTTGGTTTTCGGCATCCTGATTTTTTATATCACCTAATTATTTGCAACCCTTCGAAGGAAGGGTTGCGCCAGACGGAGGCGAAGCCTCCGTCACGTTATATTGCCCCCCTTATTTTACCCCACCCTAATTTTCTCGACCACGTGGGTCATTTTAGCCCACGGTAATTTTTTGACATCTTCCATTTAGGGGCTTAGCCCCATTTTTTGATGTCTTAACCTTTTTTGCCCCTTGCCCTTTTCTCCAAAGCTTGACAGATACCATGGCGTCCAATTTTGGCCCAGGGGTAATTTTTTCCTTTCATGGGTCAATTTTGCCAACGTATTATTGTCCTTCCTTAGGGCTTAGCCCTTTTTGATGTCTTAACCTTGTTTTTCCATGATATTTAGGCCTTGACCTTAAGCCATATACCAATGGGGTCATTTTTGGCCCACGCTAATTCTTTCCCCACTCGTGGCCCCACCCGTCACACATTTCGTTCCTAACTTGAACGTGTGTGATTCGCTCAATTTCATAACTCCAACACCTGACAAAACACACAACACACAAACACCCACACACACACACACACACACACACACAACAACCACACGAATAAACAGCCATTCACTATTGTGTGGCATTATACACACATTCACTATGACACTTACAATTTACCCATAACACTTACATTACACCTTATACACAACGTACAACAACGACTGCCAACCCTTTGGTCTTGTCCATGTTTCATTTTGACCCCACAGGTTAATTTTTTGTCCTTCTTTTTAGGCGACTCTAGCCCTTTTTTAATTCTTCCTTGTTGTCATGATAGTTCGGTCTTGACCTTACCATATACATGGTTCAATTATTGACCCCACGATAACCTTGATGGCTTTGATAGGTTCCCAAAACCACCGTAAAGAAGTACCTAGGATGTTTATTAGTGTTCTTCTGATAAGGTATTAGATGAGTGCCAGAGGAATGCCAGGCGAGTTGCCAAGTGAGTGCCATACGATTGCAATGCAGTGCCAAGTGAGTGCCAATGAGCTGCCAGTGAAGTTGGCCACATAGTGCCAAGTTGAGTTGCCACATAGTGCCAAACTGAGTGCCACTTTATTTTCCAGCCTTTTCTAGCCTCCCCTGGCCTAGAATAGCCCTAATATGTGTGTCCCCCTAAGTTATAAGGTATGAGGATTCGATTTGTGTATATTACAAGCTGCTAGGATGCTACCTACTATGAGTTAGTATTTTTATAACATCTTATACCACTATATGACACTTATAAGCGCTGACACTCCCATAGGACACTTACAATTAAAAAAAAAAAAAAAAACCCCCCCCCCCCAATTAATTTTTTTTTTTTTTTTTAACACTTTACACTCACACCCACACGCAGATGCACTTTACACTTACACTCACACACACTCGATATTTGGATGCCTCAACATAATGCCTCAGCATTGATGCGTATCAGCATAACCTCAGCATTATTGATGCCCCCAACTTTGATGCTCCTATCTAAAAGCCTCAGCATTTGACTGGCCCTCAACTGTTGACAGGTTCATTCTTTGATGAACGTCATCCTTGATGCCGTCATCTTTGAGACCGTCTATATTGGTGATTCATCTTTGATGAAATCACTTTGATGGCTCATCTCTCGCCACATCATAGAACTGAGTTAAATATTAATGTTTCTTCCCCTGTTCATAATTGTGAACAACCAGGGCGCCCCGCCAGCATGCGCCCTCCGCGCAAAAACAGTCAACCCCGCACCGGCGGTGCCGGTCCCGCCCGGCCTCGCCCGCCGCGTCCCCAGCCCGGCGCCCAGCCCTCCGCGTGCGGCCCGCAGGCCAGCAATGATTTGTGTAGATACACACGGAAGGCTACTGCGGCGAGCAAGCGTACACCGCCCGCCGCGCGCGGCTCCCGATATAGGCAGTCACCATCATTCGCCCACGCTATTCGCTCCTTCATGACCTGACTTCATCTATCACCATCCTCAGCGCTTCAGCAACATTAGACATTTGTCCTTCACAGATCCGCCCGCCGGCCGCTTATACTTACAGACCCAGACCAAACCCTTCACCCACTAACGTACGCACCTATGATCATCCACATCAAGCGTGCCCCGCAGAGTACACAGATTCCATACGGCGACGCATCTGACGGCGGCAGCGGCTGGACTTACATCTCGTCTCGACGCGCCATATACAATATTTCCGCGTTCCCGCCCGCCGCGTTGCCGACCCGCGAGGCGCAATATTCTCCTCGCCTCGGGAATTGGAAAAAATAGGTATATTACTCATAATATAAGTTCAATGTCATTTTATTTCAAACATTAAACAGTTTTCAAAGACATTTCTTTTCAAAATATTACTATGAGTATCATTTTATTCATACTTAACAACATTTTTTTATTAAAAAACAATTTTCCGCGAACTCCCATAAATCAAGCACCATATGCTACACCTCAATATTTAACGTCAGACTGATGATCTTAAACCACATCATCAGTTACTATTAAACAATTATTTTATATTAAATACTTTTACCTAATACTTTTATTTATAAATTTAAACTTGTATGTAAGAAGGAAAAAAGCCAAAGTGTCTGATATAAAATCATTTTATTTTACTACAACTGTCAAAATTTATTAAAAAACATAAAATGTTTTTACCCTTAAACCAGTAAATCAGTAAATCATATGATTAGTCCTGGACCCACCCCAAAGGGGTGTCGATCTAGTCGGTGGGTCCACCTCACGACACTCATATAGATCTCCTCTATTAATTTCCCTGCCCTTACCATGCCCCTTACTAAACTCACATTTGTTTTCTGCCTTTAACTCATGTAATACGCTTACTCATATGTTTACTGCTATAACTCATATATTATATAACATTTACCACTACCATAAGCAGTAATCAGTACAATCAATAGAGGTGTACCTAGCAACATAGGGCTTAGTATGCTTTGTTTTACTGCTTACTGCTTTAACTTTATTTCTTTACTGCTTTAACTCATGTTTACTGCTTTAACTCATATGTTTACTGCTTTAACTATATATTTAATTAACATTACATTACTTAAAGCAGTAAATCAGTAATATCAATAGAGGATGTGTGAACCGACCCTTAACACCATCCTCCACGCGGATTAGTATGGCTTTTAGTTTTACTGTCTTACTGCTTTAACTTTCTTGACCATTTACGCTGCCCTATTCATTCTGACTTACTGCGCTTTCAACTTATTTCTGCCTTACTGTTTTAACTTTCTGTTTATGTTTTAATTTCTTGTCTTTTATGTTTTCAACTCATTATATACTATATAAATTATGTTATTCATTCTTATATATGTCCTGTTCTTTCAATACTTTTTATTTTTATATCTTTTATTTCTTTTTATTTTATTTTATTATTTACTTTTTTAATTATAGTTATTTTGTTTAATAACATTTTTCATATTTATTCCTTTTTATTTTATTCACTTTACTTATCGTATTTACTTTTAGTATTATATTTATATTTTATCCTATCTTTTATATTTAATTAAAGACATTAGTAGAGCGTTAATTTAGCCTTTGAGTTTATGTAGAACAACGTCAAAACCTCGCACACACACACACACACAACACAACACAACACAACACACACACTTACACTTTTACACACATTCACTATGACACTTACACACATTCACTATTGCACTTACATTTACCCATAGACACTACATTACACTTATACACACACTCACACACAGATTTTACTTACACTCACACACACAACACTCACTTACACAACCACACACACAGATTTACTTACACACACAGATTTACTTACAGTCACACAGATTTACTTAACACAACACACCCCACACGCACAACTCACTTACCACCCACAAATTCATGCACACTTATGTGTATGCATAGTCTATTAATTTATTAAAAACATTTTATGTTTTAATAAAACACGTACATTTATATTACTCATTCAATATAACTAAAAATTATTTTCAAGTTTCTTCTTAAAATGTCTGTATTCACAATTTTTGTTTGCAACAAAAGAATTATTTATTAACTGTTTTGGAAAGTTTGTTCATCAAATTATAACTAACCAAGTTTAAATAACTTTTAGTTTTAAATTTTAATTTGGGAATATTTTTATTTAAAAACATAATATTTATGGGTACCTAATAGCATATTAAATCAGAAAATCAGTTAACATCAAGGCTTAGCCTAGCACCTCTACCACCAAGCATGCCACCGTTTTTGTTCTAATTTGACTTTACTGCTTTACTCATCTTAGCGAATGTAATAAGTATATTATAAAAATAACAAATAAGTTCTTCTCTGCTAACCATAACATGTATTTTATTAAATCATTCTAAGTTTTTTATTTTAAATACATTTTCACTAATTTTTATATATTCGTCCGATGTTAAACTAAAAATATTTCAAAGTTTTAAAATAATTATTCTTATTAATAATTATATTGTAATTATCATAGAAAGAAAACCACAAAACCCGCACTCGTTTACAGATACGAAACTGACCTCTCTCGTAAAAGGTGGTTTTTGACATTTGAAATAATACTATAGCGCCTGAAATTGTTTAGGGAGGTAATCCTTTTACCCCGGCGCCATTGGCCTAAGACCAGGTCAAAATTATTATTTCAAAACTGACCTTTTTCTGTTTTCTTTTTTTAAAAAGTGGTACATTTTTTTGCAATTTTGCAATAACCTACCGTATTAGCCTAAATTTAGGCCCTAAAATTTAGGATAAGCCTTTTTGATCACAGGCGAAATGTAAGCAACACACATCAAATACCAGAGCGTCAAAAAGAAGGTATAATTCCAGTATATAGACAAGGAATCGAGAATCCAATGTTTATTATTTTATAAATATATTTCAAACACTGAAACATGCTGGTCGGTAAGATCCCTTTGATCAAGTAAGAAGGAAATGTATTACCTTTCTTGTGAAGTGGACGGAGTTAATCCTATCGTCTATATGACCCCACCAACACACAAAAAGCCGGAACGTATGTGAGATCGAGTGAATTATTTTATCGCTTTTTGGATTTTAAGTATGAAAAACCTGTTTTTCATATGCCTGACCCACCTCTGATTGGACGAGAAAATTATATTGGAGGAATGCGTGGTTTTAGATCCAAACTCATTTAAAAAATCATACTCGTTTTGGCTCTTAAGCTGTGCACAAAGTTCTCTGGTTTGTAATATAAAAGTATGTTCTATTTTCACTAAAGTGTATATTCTGTTTCACCTTAAACAGGTATACCTCAACTCCAAACATTGTCCAGTGGGAAAATTCAAGATCCCTGGAAGTAGGGTTTCATTCTTATTTAAAAGGAAACCCGATGGATTTGAATTTTTTCAAGTGTGCTACCCATCACCCTGTTATTTAACTAACCAAGCGTATTTTCGTGAGTCCAGGAATGAATTACTTTGTTATATGTAATCACACATAAGAGTGCTTACAGATACTTTAAAAACCAAGCTCCGCTTTTTTTTAAACTGAGACCGAAACAGTTATTGGCCCTGTGCGAAGAGACAAAACACAGCGATAAGCAAACTTACTCTGCATTTTATAAACATTCAAAACATAATCAGCTTGGAAGTTAGATTATGGGAGAGAAATAAGATTGAAACAAACCCGTATTTGAAACCTACCATATTTGGATTACTACATTTCAGTGCCTGACGCAGCTGAATATATGTTAGAGGTACGGTAAGCCAATGTTATTGCAGCTGAAAGAAGACATATGTGCTATCTAATTACGTTAACCGTAATTCATTATATGTTATACCTAGGAATACTACGCATTAAGGAAAACCCTGATCGATGATCCTACGGTTATCATCGATCGCTTCCTAAGTTCTTAGTAGACGTTACAGAAATCATTTATTAGCTAGAAAACAATGCAGGGGAAAAGTATTATGTGCGAGTGAACAGAATGTAAAATATACTATATATCTGAGCGGGAAACTTTTACGTATGTGGTTAATAAAGGTATTACTGAGACACGAAACTATATCATCGATAATGACATATAAATGATTGGCATATTTGCAAAGATTTAAAGAATTTTAATATAAAGTAGGCGAAAACATCATGTGTAAAATGTCTGTAGAAGTATTATATTTAATGTTATCCTTATATATAAACCATTAGTAAAATATATTTAACACGCTTGTATATATTTAATGTTATCCTTTATAATATATATATATATATATATATATATATATTAATATATATATATATATATATATATATATATTATATATATATATATTATATTATATATATATATGAAAAAACATGTTTTTTCATACCTTAAAACCAAAAAAGCGATAAAATAATTCTCATACGAGGTCATATTGAGATAAGGATTACTCCGTCCACTCCCACAGGAAAGGTAAACATTTCCTTCTTACCTGATCAAGGATCTTACCAATCCAGCATGTTTCAGTTTGAAATATATTTATTAAATTAATAACATGATTCTCGGATTCTTGTCTATACTGGAATTACCTTTTGACCTTGTTATTAGGCTTAAATCCGCCTGTGGATACAAAAAGCTTATCCTAAATTTAGGGCCTAAAATGTAGCCTAACGTAGTTAATGCACCACATTTTACAGAAAAAGGGCAGTTTGAAATTTATTTTGGACCTGGAATTAGGTCTATCGCCCCGGGGTTCAAAAAGGATTATCCTAAATTTAGGGCCTAAATATTATTTAACCCATTTTACAGATGAGAGGTCCAGTGTCGTATCTGTAACGAGTGGCGGTTAGTTGTGGCTTTTCTCGTGTCTGGCATTGTCAATGTACCATAGAAATAATAAAAAAATCAAATTATTTAAAAACCTTTTGAATATTTTTTTCGTTTAACCATCGAGCGATATTATTTAAAATTAATGTGAATAATTGTATTTTTAATAAAAACTTAGAAATGATTTTGAATAAATACATGTATATGTGTAGCAGAGAAGAACTTATTTTGTTATTTTTATACTTATTGACATCACGCTAAAGATGATGTTAAAGCAGTAAGTCCAAATAGAACAAACGTAGGCATAGCTTGTGATTAGAGGGTGCTAGGGGCTAAACCTTCCTGAATTTTCTGAATTTATTGCTTTTAGGTACGGTAAAATATATGTTTTTAATAAAATTCATTAAAAATTTGTATAAAAGTATTTTAAAACTTGATAGTTATAAAATTTATAACAAAAAGTATTAACAGTTAATATAAACTCTTTGTTCAAAGATAATGATTGATTTTTATATAGAGGTTTTAAGAAACTTTTGCACAATAATTTATAGTATATATCTTGAATGCAGTAATATAAATCTGTTACGGTTTAATTAAAACATAAAATGTTTTTTTTAATTAAATTATACGTATCATGATGTAGTGGTTGGCGTGCTGTGTGGGTGTGTAAGTTGAGTGTGGTGTGGTGTGTGTGTGGTGTAAGTTAAATCTGTGTGTACTGTAAGTAAAATCTGCTGTGTTGTAAGTAAATCCTGTGTGTGTGTAAGTAATCTGTGTGTGTTGGTGTAGTAAATCTGCTGTGGAGTGTGGTATAAGTGTAAAATGTAAGTGTCTATGGGTAAATGTAATGCCATAGTGCATGTGTGGTATAAGTGTCATAGGGAATGTGTGTATAAGTGTAAGTGTGTGTGTTGTGTGTGTGTGTGTGTGTGTGCGGGTGTGTATGGGTGTGTTCTAAATAATAAAAACAATAGGCATGATTAAATAACACTAAGTAAAAGCAATAAAAATATAATTGTGGAGTTGATAAAAGAAAATAATAAAATAGCAATAAACAGAAATAAAAATAGAAGTAATAAAGGTAAAAGAAATACTAATAAGGTAAAAATATAAAATAAAATAAAAAGAATAAAAGAATAAAAATAAAAAAGTATTAAAACAAAATAAAAGAAAAACATAATTTAATAAATATTGAGTTAGAAAGTTAAAGCAGAAAGTTAAAACAGTAAAGCGAAAGTTAAAAACAGTAAAGCAGAAAGTTTTTAAAGCAGTAAAGCAGAAAGTAAAAAAAACCAGTAAAGCAGAAAGTTAAAGCATAAAACAGTAAAACAAAAGCATACTAATCCCCCCTTTGGTGTTAGGTCACACCTCTATTGATTTACTGATTACTGCTTTAAGGTTATGTAATGTTAATAAAATATTAATGAGTTAAAGCAGTAAAACATATGAGGTTTAAAGCAGTAACATGAGTTAAAGCAGTAAAGCAGTAAAACAAAAGCATACTAAGCCCTATGTTGCTAGGTCACACCTCTATTGATTTACTGATTTACTGCTTAAGGTATGTAATGTTAATAAATACATGAGTTACTGCTGTAAAACATATGTGTGATGTATTAAAACATGAGTTAAAGCAGTAAAACATGAGTTAAACAGTAAAAGCAGTAAAACAAAAGCTACTAATACCCCCTTGTGTTGGAATGGGTATTTTGTTTACTGATTTACTGCTTTAAGGTTAATGAAGTTTATGTTTTTAATAAAATTTTCGTACAGTTGTAGTAAAAATAAAATGATTTTATTCTAAAATTTGCCTTTTCTCTTACATACAATTTTAAAAATTTATAAATAAAAAGTATTAAGTATAAAGTATAAGTAAAAAATAATGTTAATAATATATGTGTTAAATTAATAGGTCTGTAATGAGTTACAGTTTTAGGTTACGCGAAAATGTTTTTAATAAAAATGTTTAAGTATTGAAATAAAAAATGAATGACTCATCAGTTATATTTGAAAAAGAAATCTTGAAACTGTTTAAGTTTGAAATAAAAATGAAATGATTTATAGTATATATATTTTTCATTCCCCCAGCAGGATATTGCGCCTACGCGCACGGCGGGCGGGAAGCGAAATATTGCGCCTGCGGGCGCACGCGGCGGCGGGTACGCGGAAATATTGCGCCTGCGGCGCACTCGGAGCTGGACGCGGCGGCTGGGACGCGGCGGCTGGACGCGGCGGATCGCACACTGCGGGTGCGGGATGGTTGCTTTGCGCGGAGGCGCATGCGGCGCCCTGTGTCCCAAGTATGAACTAGGGAAGAACATAATATTAACCTTTTCTATGATGTGGCGATAGAGATGAGCCAATCAAAGTGATTTCATCAAAGTATGAATCATCAATATAAGATGATCTCAAAGAATGACGGCATCAAGGATGGACGTTTCATCCAAAGATGAACCTTCAAGTTGAGGCATCAATGCTGGGGCATTTATGATGGAGCATCAAAGTTTGGGCATCAATGCTGAGGCATTTATGCTGAGACATCAAATGCTGAAGCATTAATGTTGAGGCATCAAAATATCGATGGTGTGAGTGTAAGTGTAAGTGCATCTGCGTGTGGGTAGGTCTGTAAAGTGTATATGGTTTAATGTAACTGTCTATGGAGAGTGTAAGCGTTATAAGGTCATAGTGTGTATTAAGTGATTTATTAAAATACTAACTCATCAGTAGGGAAGCATCCTAGCAGGTTGTAATATACACAGAATCGAATCCTCATATATAACCTAGGGGTAGAAACCCATATTAGGGCTATTCTAGGCTCAGGGAGGCTAGAAAAGGCTTTGAAAAAGTGGCACTCAGTTGACATGTGGCACTCACTTGCACTATGTGGCACTCACTTGCACTCATTGTGCACTCCACTTGGCACTCATTTGGCACTCATTGGCACTCAATTGGCACTATCTGGCACTCACCTGGCAATCATCTAATACTCATAGAACACTAACATAGAACATCCCTAGGTACTTCTATACGTGTTAGGAACCATCAAAAGCATCAAGTTATCGTGGTAAAATTGACCCCATGGATATATGTAAGTCAAGACCGAAATATTCATGACTCAAACAAGGTTAGACATCAAAAAAGGCGAAGTCCTAAAGAAGGGACAAAAATTACCGGGTCAAAATTGACCCTATGGACGACCAAAGGGTGCAGTGTGTTTGTAACGTGTTTAAGTTAAATGAAGTGTCTATGGTAAATGTAAGTGTCATAGTGAATGTGTGTATAAGTGCCTATGGCTGGGTGTATAAGGTAAGTGTTGTGTGTGGGTGTGTGTGTGTGTTGTGTGTGTGTGTGTGTGTGTGTGTGTGTTTGTGGTGTGTGTGTGTGAAGTTAAGATAGATCCATACATACGTTTAAGTTAGGAACCGAAATATGTGACGGGTTGGCCACGAGTGGGGAAAAAATAGCGTGGGCCAAAATGACCTGTATATCGGCAAGGTCAAGAGCTAAATTATCAGGAAAGATAAGGTAAGACATCAAAAAAGGGCATAAGCCCTAAAGAAGGACAATAAATTACGTGGGCCAAAATTTGACGCCATTGAAGGACAAAAATTACCGTGGGCCAAAATTGACCCATGGTATCTGTCAAGCTTGGGAGCAAAAGGGGAAAGGCAAAAAAGGTTAAGACATCAAAAAAATAGGGCTAAGCCCCTAAATGAAATAAAAATTACCGTGGGATAAAATGACCCATGATCGAAAAATTAGGGGGGGGCGTAAAATAGGGGTGCAATACGTACGACGGAGGCTTCGCCTCCGCTGGCGCAACCCTTCTTCGAAGGGTTGCTAAAATAGGGTTGCCAAAAAATCAGGGATGCCGAAAAAATTAGGTCTTAGGGTGGGACACGTACAACGGTTGCTTACGCAACCGTTTGGCGCAACCCTTCTTCGAAGGGTTGCAAAAATAAGGGTCTCCGAAAAAATTAGGGTTCCAAAAAATTAGGGTTCAAAAAATAGGTTCTCAAAAAATTGGGGTTCTCAAAAAATTTGGGGTCTCAAAAAATTTGTGGTCTCAAAAATTTGGGTCTCAAAAACCGGTTCTCAAAAAATCCGCGTTCTTCAAAAAATCCGGTTCTCAAAAAAATCCGGTTTCTCAAAAAATCCGGGTTCTAATTGGGCTCAAAAAAATCAGGTTGCCCAAAAAGGTCAAAGGTCAAAAAGGCGCGGTCAAAAAAAGGTCAAAAAGGTCGCGGTCCCTTGGAAATATTGCGCCTGCGGGCGCACGCGGCGGGCGGGTACGCGGAAATATTGCGCCTGCGGGCGCACCCGGCGGCGGGTACGCGGAAATATTGCGCCGCGGCCGCAGGCGGAGGGCTGGGACGCGTCGGGCGGACGCGCGGCGGGACGCGGCGGGCTGGGACGCGCGGGCTGGACGCGGCGGAGCAACCGCGCGGTGCGGGGCTGGTTGTCTTTGCGCAGAGGGCGCATGCGGCGCCCTGGTGTTCCAATTATGAACTAGGGGGTGAAGACATTAATATTAACTCTCTTCTTTGATGTAGGGTAGAGATGAGCCATCAAAGATGATTCATCAAAGATGAATCATCAATAATACTGAACCTTCAAAGATGACGTCATCAAAGATGACTCATCAAAGATGAACCTTCAAAGTTGAGGCTTCAATGCTGAGGCATTAATGATGGAGCATCAAAGTCTGAGCACAATGCTGAGGCATTAATGCTGGGGCATCAATGCTGAGGCATCAAAGTTGAGGCAGCAAAATATCGAGTGTGTGAGTGAAAGTGTAAGTGTATCTGCGTGTCGGGTGTGGTGTAAGTGTATATGGTTTAATGTTAGTGCTATTGAGAGTGTAAGCGCTTATAAGTTTCATAGTGTGGTATAAGTGTTTAAAAATCTAACTCATAGTAGGACATCCTAGCAGGTTGTAATATACACAATCGAATCCTCTTCATACCTTATAACCTAGGGTAGACACCAATATAGGGCTATTCTAGGCTCAGGGAGGCTAAAGGCTTGAAAAAAGTGCACTCAGTTGGCACTATGGCACTCACTTGCACTATGTGGCACTCACTGCACTCATTGTGGACACTCACTTGGCACTCATTTGCACTCATTGGCACTCACTTGGCACTGACCTGGCACTCACCTGGCACTCAGTCGTAATATCATAGAACACTAATAGAAATCCTAGTACTCTTACGTGGCTTGGGAACCATCAAGCACATCAAGTTTCGTGAGTCAAAAAATGGACGCCATGGTATAGGGTTAAGTCAAGACCGAAATACCATGATCAAACAAGGTTAGACATCAAAAATGGCTAAGTCCCCTTAAAGGAGGACAAAATTACGTGGGTCAAAATTGACCCGATGGACGACCAAAGGGTGTGCAGTGTGTTATGTTACGTGTGATATATAAGTGTAATGTAGGCTATGGGTAAATGTAAGTGTCATAGTGAATGTGTGTATAAGCTGCCATAGTGAATGTCTGTATAAGTGTAAGTTGTGTGGTGTGGTGTGGTGTGTTGTGGTGTGTGTGTTTGTGTGTGTGTAGGTGTTCAAGTTAGGAGAGATCCATACATACGTTTAAGTTAGGAACGAAATATGTGACGGTGGGGCACGAGTGCAAAAAATTGGCGTGGCCAAAAATGACCCATGGTATTGGCAAGGTCAAGGCCTAAATATCATTGTAAAACAAGGTTAAGACATCAAAAAAGGCTAAGCCCCTAAGAAGGACAATAAATTTACCGTGGCCAAAATTTGACCATCGAAGG
>JABUQX010024904.1:15000-30003 GCA_015478945.1 Trachelipus rathkii | reverse complement strand
GAAGAAGAGGAGAGAGAGAGAGAGCGAGAGAAAGAGAGAGAGAAGCAGAAGAGAGAGGAGAGAGGAGAGAGAGGAGAGAGAGAAGAGAGAGAATAGAGAGAGAGAGAGAGAGAACAACGAGAGAAAAGAGATTGTAGGACGACTGAGTGAGAGAGATGGAGAATGAGAAGCGAGAGAGAAGGATGAGAAGGAACATAGGAGAGGTGGAGGAGAGAGAGGGAGAGAGAAGAGAGAAAATAAAAAATAAAATAGATATTGCAATCAACAAATTACAAAACTCATCCACAAAATGAACCAACAATTAATAACAGTGATATTATTCTCCAATAGAAGTAATTTCGGACCAGAAATAGACACCAGAAACCCTAAAAGTTGAATTCAACGGAATTCTTTAAATTCGCTCACAAGAATTATTAACCGAAAAATCAGCGGAAATTATAAATTCCGTCAGATTTGAGAATCTCACTTTCCTTTCAAAGGGGCTTAAATGGAAGTAAGTAAAGAAGACTAAAAATCTTTCCTATTATCAAAGAGATAGGAATATATAAATTAGTTTACGTTACAACATAGGATATTATATATTGTAGAATAAAACATTATTGATTTGTGAAATTGACAATTATTATGATATTATGAAAATGATTTTAATTGATATTATTATTAATTATTATTATTATTATTATTAATTATTAGTTATTATTATATATATATTAATGATTATTTATTATTATTATTATTATTATTATTATTATTATTATTTATTATATTATTATTATTATTATTATATATATTATTATTAATTATCTATTATTATTTATATTTATAATTTATTATATATTATATTATGATTTATTATTATTTACTATTATTATTATTATTATTATTATTATTATTTTTTGATTATTTTGCTAATATCGATGTATCATAATTATTTAAAAATTGAGGTATCCAAGATTTACCCAGGTATAAGCTCCATCTTATTTTTTAAATATTAAATTTTAAATTTTAAACATTTGGGGCTCAAAGGGCACAACACTGTGTTGCAATTAGTAGAAACCCTTTCAGAAAACGTATTTAGCTAAGCGTTGTATTAGTATTACTGAACATTAAAACTGCATATCCACCCATTATAAATGACATTGTGTATTTTCTGAAATAAAACATGTTAAAAATTATCTATTATTATTATTATTAGTATTATTATTATTTTTATTATTATTATTATTTATATATATTATATTATTATTATTATATTATATTATTATTAATATATTATTTTATATTATATTATTATTATATTATTATGATTATTATTATTATTTATTTATTATTATTATTATTATATATTATTATATATATATTATTATTATTAATTATTATTATTAATATTGTTATTATTATTATTATTATTATTATTATTAATTATTTATATTATTATTATTATTATTATTAATTTAGTTTCATCAATACATAAAAATATACCATGAATTAATGCCTTGCAAATTTTTCGCTCACTCAAACCGAGCAAGGCGCTAGGCAAATCGAAAACTAATTTATAAGAAATAATAGTATACAGTAACGTTCAATTTCTGCGCACTAAAGAAAGCCAACACAATGCGCAGGTTTTCAAAGCAGCTTAAACTTACAACTGATGCCACAAGGGCAATTAAAACCCGAAAAACTCTTATTTAAATCTTTGCTAGAAAAGGGATAAAACTTATTAAAATAAACATTAACAATATAACAAACTCAGCGATTTTTTTGTGTTATAAACAATCCACCCATTTATAGTAATCATTAGTTATTATAATTCTTCTTTTTCGTTTTTCTTTTTTCTTTTTCTTTTTTTTTCTTTTTCTTTTTCTTTTTTCTTTTCTTTTCTTTTCTTTTTCTTTCCTTTTTTTCTTAGCTAAGAATTTCTTCACCTACGATGTAATCGAGAAGTGGAATAGTCTTTCTTATGAAATCGTGAACAGCGCTAACATCGATTCATTCAATGAAAAAAGTTAGATTAAACACATTATTTAGGAATATTGGTCGTGAAGGCCATTCAACATCGATTTTACTTTATTCAAATACAAGAATAACAGAATTAGTAGTATTCCGGAATATTGTATTAAAATCAAACTAAAAAAATGAACATTTTAGAAAATAGGAAATGGATAAGTTACAGCGTAAAAAGACAAGAATTACGGCTTTGTGTTATCTTTGATGTTCATGCGCTGCAAAGTATCCGTTTTCTAGGATAGTTGATATCATCGGATCGCCCTTAACCTGTAAGAAATAACTCTTTGATGTCACCGCATAGGAAACATCTGTTTACAAATACCTGTAATGGAAATAACTGTAGGTAAAGTGGCTTTGATGTTTACGCATAGAAGATATCTGTTCTAAGATTTTGCGTAATCTATTTGATCACGCTGAATGGCTGTAGTTGATGGCTTTGATGTTTTCCGCATAGACCATATCTGTTCTAAGATGTGATTTTAATCGATCACACTGAATAACTGTAGTAAATATGTTGATATGTTCCCACCGCATAGAACATATCTGTTCTAAGCACAGTTGTGATATCGATCACAACACAATAAATAAACAAATATACTTAACATATACTTATGATGGTTTGTTGCTTAGAAGCAGAATCTGCTCTAAGTGAGCAAAATCGTATGTCACATTGAAATAGGTAAAATAATATATCTATTTCAAAAATAAATAAAACCTTTTTTATGATAACATTAGACACATCCAACAAATATAAATAAACAAAAAATACCTAAACAGACTAGCTTTGAGTGGACTGTAAAGTCTTTTTGCGAGTCGGGTGTGTGTTTCTGAAGTTTCTGTAGATCTGTAGTTTCCTCTTCTTCTTTTCTGCTTCTTCTTCTTGTTCTTCCCTCTCTCTTCTTCTTCTTCCTTCTCGTTTTCCTTCTTTCTTCCTTCTTCTTCTTCTTCTTCTTCTTCTTCCTTCTTCTTCTTCTTCCTTCCTTTCTTCTTCTTCCTTTCTTCTTCTTTCTTCCTTCTTCTTCTTTCTTCCTTCTTACCTTCTTGACCTACTTCTAATTATTCTCTCTCTTCTTCTTCCCTTCTTCCTCTTTCTTCTCTTTTTCTACCTTCTCTTCCTCTTATTCCTTTCTTCCTTCTTTTTCCTTCTTCCTAAATTATAAGCGTTCTTCCCTCGATTTTTGCTTTTTCATTCGTTTTCCCTTCTAACTTACTTCTCTTAATACTTCTTTTTCCTTCTTCCTTCTTTTTTCCTTTCCAATCCCCTTTTCCTTACCTCCATCATCTCCTTCTTCCTCTTCTAATGCATAAGGATTTAGACTTTAGCAGACAGGTTTTTCGGAAAGGTCTTAATCCCTGTTCAACATGGGCGAAATGAAAGCTGATGTCTAACAATGCAAAAAAGCATTTGTAATTAAAATAAATGAATTTATTTTAAAAAGCTAAATTTTCTTACACAGAAAACTTTTACGATACTAGTTTACATCACTAAAAACTGGGTTACAACTTTAGAGATCGTGAATTCTCTGATTTCAGAATTGTTCAATTAATGGTTATAAGCGTCTATTTGTCAAGATTAGAAAAAACCCAATAATACATAGGAAAGCCCGGGAGGCATTATGAATTCATATTAAAGATATATATCAAACTACTCAACTAGAAGTAGCTGATATTTATGAAATTGTTATCATTGGAATTAAAATAGAAACATTGAATATAAATTTGAATTTAATAAATGTTTATCGTCCACCGTCCTCACAATCGGCAATAGATGTAGCTTTGTATACCGAATTAAGCAAAATTTCAGAAAGATATACAATAATTGTACAATAATTGTAGGAGACTTTAACTGCCCAAATATTAACTATAATTTACTTGATGCAGATCCCGAAGGAAATAGGTTACTAAAGTTCTTAGGAGATAATTTCCCTTTTCAAATAATTGATTGCCCAACAAGAGGAAACAATATTTCTAGACCATACTAATAGTGAAGTCATTTTTGAACTTGGTAAAAAGTTTTGGAGGTTAAACAAACCTATTGGTAAAAGTATTGATCATAACATGATCAAACTTTTACCAAAATAACATTGAAAACCAAAATACATAACAATTACTGAAAAAATTCACTGATTTAAGAACGTAAATTTTAAATGGCTTTTAAGGAGAGCCTTATGCTATTATAGATGATGGTTATGAAGATATTAACAGGGCATGGCAAATATATATAATATGGGATACGTTTCTAACCAAATATTTAAAGAAAAAAGAAAAAAAAGATTTTGTTTCATTATAAAATGAAACGAATTTTGCCAAGTTAAAACAAAACAAGATGGTGGAAACAATGAAATTTTAAAGTTTTCTTTAAAATAATTTAGAAATACGCGCTTTTAAATAAACTGCATGGAAAGTTCTTTTCTTCCTTCAGTAAAAATAATAATAATTACAAATTTAGTTACGTTCGAAACTGCAAAAAGATTAATAAGATACTATAGAGAAACTATGAAAATTAATATTGCCCGGAAAGTAAAATTTATCCTAAAAAGTTTACAATACGTCAATAATTAAAAAAGTTCCTTAGTAAATCAATTAGACCACTATTGGGAAAATAAACGGAAACCTGAGTCGAAACAATGCCGTATTATGGCAATCAATTTAAATAATTTTCTCACAACAGTATTTACGAAATAAAAAATCTAAGATAATGTTCCTTAACAGGTGAAGACTCCAACGTACGGGTTTTTTCATGCAATATAGTTTTTTTTTAGTAGATACCATTTGAAATTTTTAGAACTGAGGGAAAGTTGCTTTTCCAAAATTTATAAGCTATTAATTAAAATAAATCACCAAGACCAGATGGCATTTTATCCAATGCAATCCCTTAAAAAAAAATTGAAAGATATATTAGTAAAACATCTGACCGATGGTTGCTTTTCATAAGCTTTCCAAGAAGGTTTAAGTACCCTCGCATTTAAATTTTCAAAACTTGCCAAAATATAACTACTATTTTCAAAAAAACAGTAACGATAAGCCCCGAATTAATTATAACCAATTGCTTAACTTCTATAGTTGGCAAAATTTTTGAGAGCAATACTAAACTAATAATAGATAGGTTACACATTCTTGAAGATCATGGATGCTCAAGAATTTCCAGCATTGTTTTTAGAAGAAAATAAATCATGCTTCTAGCAAAAAATTTACGTAAAAATGTAATGTGGTTCATTACGAATGTAGATAATTACAAAAATCTTTTTGATGTCATTTGTTATTGCTAATCATCAAAAGGGCAATTCGATACCGCCCCTAAGTCAAAGAGATTATTGGAAAAGCTAGAGCTCACCGTATTAGAGAAAGGCCTTTTTTTAAATGCATTAAAAAATTTGGTTATTGGACGATTGACAACGAGTTTTGTGTCAATGGTGAAGTGTTCTCAGAATTTGGACTGAATGTATAGTGGTTATACCCCAAGGATTTGCCCTGGGCCCATATCCTGTATTATTATATATGTAAAATGACACAGATTATGATATTTATTTTTTTTTTTCTTCTTCTTTTTCTCGAAATTTGCTGATGACACGAAACTTGGAAATCGCATATGTGAATTGTGAGAAAGATTATTATCAATTACTCCAAAGCGATTTGAATAAGATTGTTTAAATTGGTCAAAAAACGGGGCAAATGGTGAAATTTAATACCGATAAATGAAGTATACATTTCGTGAAGTAGGAAAAATGAATATGAATTACAAAACAGATAGCCTCAGTTATAAACAAAGTTGGCCAGTAGTGACCTTAAAAAGGATTAGGGGATTAATAATTTATAAAAAAGGAATTTAAAAATTTGCGAAACAATATACTGAAACGTTAAAAAGCAAATAAAGATCTTAGGCTTTATGCCAGAAAACTTCGAATATAAAACAGTTGAAAAGTTAATAATTCAATTCCTCTCCTATTAAGACGATTAGTTAGACCTCATCTGGAATACTCAGTACAATTTTAGAGTCCATACCTCAAAAAGGACATAAGAAAAATTGAGAGAATTCAAAGAAGGGCAACCAAATTAATGTCGTAATTAAGAGGTAAGTCATACGAGCAACGACTACGTGAATTAGAATCCTTTCATTAGAGACAAGAAGATTGAGAGGAAAATTAATAGAAGTTTTCAAAATACTAAATAAATTTGCTAATATCGATTACAAACAAATTCTTTGAGATACGATTTCAAAATGAATGTAACACTAGTAATGGGCAAAACTTTTGTCATAAAACGAATTTCAAAAACCAGTTACTGGTTAAGAATTTCTCTCATTTACGATGGAATTGAGTAGTGGAATAGTCTTTCCTATGAAATAGTGAACAGCGGCAACATCGATTCATTCAAGAAAAAGTTAGATATACACCTTAAAGATATTGGTTTGTGAACAATTCAATTCGATTTTTACTTTATTAAAACACTAGAATTAGTTGTGACCTAGGTATGGTAAATCAAACTAGAACTATTGAGATCATTTAGCAAATGTTAAAAATACATCTTAAATAGCTTTGAAGTTCACCGCTTAGAACGTATTCGTTCTAAGACGGTGGGTGAACTCATCGATCACACTATCGCCTTGATTTATAATAAATAGCTTTGATGCTCACCGCTTAGAAATGTAACAGTTCTAAGATGGCGATCTCTTTGAGTCATACTTGACTAGGAGAAATAATCCTTGATGCATAGAAACATTTTTCTCCTTCTGACGCTGAGCAAACCTTCATATAAAACTGGGATGAATAACTGTAATGAAATAAACTGTAAATACAAGAGCTTTTGATATTCACCGCATAGAACGTATCTGTTCTAAGACGGCGTCTAATCGATTACACTGAGTAGGAAAAATAATCCAAAAACAAAATTTCACCCACTTGTAGCACTATTGATGTTTGTTTGTTTAGAAAAGAGAAACTGTTCTGAGTGAGCAAACTCATATGTCACATTGAAAGTGGACATATCCAACACAATAAATAAATAAAATATACTTATTCAGACTATAATGTTTGTGTGTTTAGAAAGCAGAAATTACTGTCTAAGTTGAGCCAAACTCTCATATGGTTAATTGAAAACAGGGTAAAATAATTATACTTATTTCAAAAAATAACATAAACAGGAAAAAATTTTTTTTTGTTTCTTTTTAAAAAACTTAGACACATCCAGCAAATTAAATAAACAAAAAAATACCTTATACAGTTCTGTAGCATTCATTAGTATTTAAAACTCCATCCTCTCACTTTTATTACCATAAAAAAATTTAGTTAAATATATCTTTAAATAGTAAGATTGGTTCATCCACCATTCCTGTGCGGCAAACACTTCAGAGTTCCGCGCGGGGCGATTACATTGGGTGCATCTGCGGGTTGTTATTGCCGTAAGGAGCATGTTTCTCATCCCTTGGTGTTGCGCTTGGTCCCATGTTAAAAGAGATTACGGATAGTAGCGGGTTTTACTGTTTTTTTGGGTGAATGCAGGAAGATACTTCCAGCAACAGCTCAGGTGCGGGTCGGTTTGATGTCTGTGATGGTTAACACATGAAATTTCAAACTCTGTCCTGTGGATGGGATAACGAGACGGTGTCCACTGTCGATTGTACTATGTGACTTCTGTAGTGTTACTTTTCCTTGGTGTTGGGCTGTAGGAATACAATGCAGAGGTAAAATACTGTCGTTGACCGAAAGCAACAAAACCTCCAAGTTGAGGTGCGGACTAGTGCGTTACCCGGAAAATGCTGGGAGGGTACTTGATCTTCCCAAACTTTAAAAGGGTATCCCACATTTAAAACTCAATTACTTTTACTTCTTTCTCATAATTTTAAAACTACAAACTCCACAATGGAAATGCTAATTTTATTTTATGTTATTGAATCATATTTGACTTGGACTCTCTCCTGATCATATGACTTGTCTCAATTTTGATTCACTAAAGAATTAAATATGAATATAAATCTCAGTAAGAAGCAATTAATGTTAATGACGGAAAAGTTTTAATTACTTTACGTCCTCGTCACTTTGTTAAATATTACGAAAGAATTAATCAACAGATTTTTGACTTGTTTTTAAACACCCTTGGAGATAAATTAACACCAATTCGATTGCTGGACATTTATACCAGTGAGAATAAGCAAAAAAATAAATAAATAAATAAATTAAGAAAAGAATAATAATAGAAATAAATAAAAAGTTTTAAAAAAGCACAGATAATTTAATTTAGAAAAAATTTTTCAAAACAAAGAATTTAAAGCGTAAAGTTTTCATGAATAAACAATCTGTTATTTTGAAGAATTAGAGAGCGGGTTAATGGAATGGAAACTGGTTCAGGAAGTCATACTAAATTTCTAAACAAGGAGCGAAACAATTCAAATGAGCTGGCAAAATACTTCAGTAGTAAACGATTGTGTAAAGAAAAAAAAACAGAAAGGGGAGAGAAGTAAGATGGTAAGAAAGATGAATGAATGAGAGAGAGAGAGAAGAGAGATAGAGAAGAGAGAGAGAGATGAGAAGAGACGAGAGAGTTGAGAAGAGAGAGAGAGGAGGAGAAGAGAAACGTGAGAGAGAGGGACGGAGAGAGAGAGAGAGAGAGACGAGAGAAATGAAATAGAGGAATGAAATGAGGAATAAATGAGAGTATATGAGGAATAAAGGAGAGATTAATAATTTAAAATAAAATTAAACATAAATATATTGAACTACTTGTATCACAAAACAAGAAACTCATCTAAAGATCAAGTAAGAAAGAGACAAGAGGAGGATATATTTCAATTAGAACTACACTCAGAATCAGGAAATAAACACCATGGCCACAATCGAGAAATCAAACGGAATTTCTAAACTCGCACGCCAGAACTAATCTGAGAAAAAATCAAGCGGGAATTCTAAAATTTCGCGTCCTGTGAATTTGAAAATCTCCCCTTCATAGCAAACGAGAGCCTTCAATCAAAAAGTAATATATAACTCGAACTAAAAATTTTTCCCTATTGTCAAAGAAGAAAATTATAATTTAATTTTCTCTAAGAACAAAAGAGAATACAAAAATAAAAATAAAAGTTATAATTGAATACGAAATCACGATTATTGATAACAGTTATTTAAAAATGATGATGAGAATAATTACAACGGATGACAAAGGGATCCATATAATAAGAATATTTGCTTCAATTTTCAGCTCATTTAGTAAAAGCGCCCTCTTTTCGTGGAGTTCGTACATTATATAACATTTTTTCCTTAAATTATATGGATAAAATTATATTAATTAAATTTCGCTTCTCAAAAAACTTCATTCATGAAATAATATATATATATATATATATATATATATATATATATATATATATATATATATATATATATATATATATATATATAATATATATATATATATATATATATATATATATATATATAATATATATATATATATATATATATATAATAGAAGAGAGAGAGAGAGGAGAGAGAGAGAGACACACACACACAACTCACACATACACTCACAGAGACACAGATAGATAGATAGATAGATAGATAGATAGGATAGATAGATATAGATAGAATAGATAGATAGATTAGATAGATAGATAGATAATAGATAGATAGATGATAGATAGAAATTAAATAAAAATATTGCATCACAAATACAAAAAACTCATCGAAGAACAACAATAATAGCAGTTGAGTGAATATATTCTCAATAGAAGTAAAATTCGGACCAGAAATAATCACAAGAACATAGTGAAATCAAACGGAATTCTAACTCGCTGCAAGAATTAACCGAGAGAAGCAAGCGGAATTATAAATTTCTCGTCGGATTGAGGAATCTCCCTTTTCTGTCAAAGGGGCTTTAAATGGAAGTAATTGTTGGAACCAGGACTAAAATCTTCCTATTATATTATCAAAGATAGGAATTATAATTACTTTACTGTGTGACAACCATAGAGGATATACTGTAGATAAAACAGATATGATTGAGATGTGAAAGACAATTAATATGATAGTTATGAAATGATTTAGATGATATTATTATATTATTATTATTATTATTATTATTATTATTATTATTATTATTATTATTATTATTATTATTATTATTATTATTATTATTATTATTATTATTATTATTATTATTATTATTATTATTATTATTATAATTTTTTATTATTATTTATATTTTATTATTATTATTATTATTCTTATTATTACTTATTATTATTTATTATTATTATTTTTATTATTATTTTATTTATTATATATTATTTATTATTATTATTATTATATTATTATTATTTCTCCTCCTGTCCCCAGTTTGGGGGTGAGGTTCGTACCATACACCAGAACAAAAAACTAGTAGAAGAATGAGCAAGCTCCTATGTCACATTGAAAGTGGACATATCCAACACAATAAATAAATAAAATTACTTATCAGACTATAATGTTTGTTGTTTAGAAGCAGATCTGCTCTAAGGGAGCAAACTCATATGTTACATTGAAATAGGTAAAATAATATACTTATTTCAAAAATACATAACAGATTTGTTTTAAAACAGTATACACATAGAGCAAATTAAATAAACAAAAATACTTAATTAACAGATTAACCTTGAATGGACTGTAACGTCTTTGCTAGTTGGTGTTCTACAGTTATGTAGTTCATTAGTATTTAAAACTAAATCCCTCTCACTTTATGCTATAAAAATTTATTTAAATATATTAAAATGTAAGATTGGCTCATTCACCGGTCCTGTGCGGCAAACAGTTTCAGAGTTCCGGCACGGTGCGATACATTGCGGTGCTCTGCGGTGTATTGCCATAAGGCGCACTGTTACTCTCCCTTGGTGTGGCGCTGTGTCAAAAGATTACGGATGATAGGGTACTGTTTTGGGCTGAAGCAAAATCTCCAGATGCGGTCCGGTGCGGTTTGATTGTGTGATTGGATGAGGTGTGGTGTAGTTCGGTGTTACTTTTCCTTGCAGAGGTAAAATACTGTGTGACTGAAGCACCATCATGCAGAGGTAAAATACTGCGTGGGTGTGATGCGCACAACCCTCCAAGTGCGGTGCGGTGCGTTACGGAAAATGCGGTACTTGACCTTCCCAACTTTAAAAGTATCCCACATTAAAAACTCAATTACTTTTACTCCTCATAATTTTAAACTACAAACTCCACAAATGAATGTTAATTTTTATTTTATTGTTATTGAATCAATTGGCTTGACTCTCCTGGTCACATGACTTGTCTCAATTGATTCACTAAAGAATAAATATGGATATAAATCTCGTAAGAGCAATTAATGTTACGACGAAAGTTTTAATTAGTTTACTCTTCTCACTTTGTTAATTATTACAAAGAATTAATCAAAAGATTTTGACTTTTTTTTAACACTTGGATTAACACCAAATTCGATTGTGGAATTTATACCAGTGAGAAAATAATGCAAAAAATAAATAAATAAATGAATAAAGAATTTAATAGATAAAGTTTTAAAACAAAGAATTTAATAGAAAAATTTTCAAAACAAAGAATTTAATAGGTAAAGTTTCATGATCAACAATTCTGTTTTGGAAAATTTAGAGAGGTAATGGAATGGAAACTGTTCAGGAATCATCTAAACAAGGAAACAATTCAAATTAGCTAGCAAAATATCTCAGTAGTAAACGATTGGTAAAGAAAAACAGAGAGAGAGTGTAAGACTGGTAGAAAGAAAAATGAATGAGAAGGAGAGAGAGAGAGAGAGAGAGAGAGAGAGAGGAGAGAAGAGAGAGAGAAGAGAGAGAGAGAGAGAGAGAGAGAGAGAGAGAGAGAGAGAGAAATGAAATAGAGGAATAAAGAGAGAAATAAAGAGAGAATGATTAAAATAGAATAAACATAAATAATTAACAGTATCACAAACAAGAAACTCATCTTAAAGACCAAGAAAGAAAACAGGGAATGTATTTCCATTAGAACTACAATCAGATCCGAAATAAACGCCAGGGCCAATCGAGAAATCAAACGGATTTCTAAACTCGCACACCAGAACTAATCGAGAAATCAAGCGGAATTCTAAATTCGCGTCTAATTTAAAAATCTCCCTTTCTAGCAAAGAGAGCTCAATCAAAGTAATATCTAAACTCGACTAAAATTTTTCCTATTGTCGAAGAAAATTATAATTAATTTTCGCTAAGAACAAAGAAAATACAAATAATGGAATACGAAATTCACGATTATGATAACAGTTATAAAAATGATGAGAATAATTTTAACGGATGACAAAGGGATCCATATAATAAGTATATTTGCTTCAATTTTCAGTCCATTTATAAAAGCGCCCTCTTTCGTAGAGTTCGTACATTAACTTTCTTTCATTAAATTATATGATAAAATCATTTATTAATTAAATTCGCTTCTCAAAACTTTCATTCATGAAATAATATATATATATATATATATATATATATATATATATATATATATATATATATATATATATATATATATATATATATAATATATATATTATATATTATATAATATTATATTATATAGAGAGAGAGAGAGAAGGAGAGAGGAGAGAGAAGAGAGAGAGAGAGAGAGAGAAGGAGAAGAGAGAGAAGGAGAGAGAGACGAGTGTGTGTGAGACAGACAGGACAGAAGGACAGACAGACAGGCAGACAGACAGACCAGACAGACAGACAGACAGAGAGAGAGGACAAGAGAGAGAGAGAGAGAGAGAACATTTTGATGAATTACTAAACGCTTGAAGGGTAGATGTGGAGAAAGAAAGATGATAAATTAGAACAGAAACCAAATATTACTGAAGAAGAATCTAGAAGTGAAATTTTAGAAACTATTAAAAAATATGAATATCGAATGCTTTGAAAAAATCAAATGGAGGAAAATCTTCTGGGCTGAATGTTAAACAAGTAGAAACGTTGATAAAACAAATAAAAGTGTTGTGAGTGGCTGATTAGATTATTCAATGTTTGCTGGGGAAGTTGTGAGGTACCACAAGAATGGCAAGACTTATGTTTTGTTCAGATTTATAAAAGAGAGGGTAACAAAAAGTGATATAATAACAGAGTAATAGATTTATTAAGTATCGTAGGTTAAATTTATGGACGAATATTAATATTTATAGTTAAAAATTTTACGGATAAAAGTTTGGGAAGAACAATATAGTTTTGTTGATGGTCGAAGTTGTGTGGTTCAGATATTTACCTTGAAAATGCTAGCAGAGAAATGCTCAGAAAAGAAGAAAGACATTTTTGTATGCTTCCTCGACTTGGAAAAGTCTTACGACAGAGTTCAAAGAGGAAAACTATGGAAAGTATTGGTGGATTATGAAACAAATAGAATGCTCTTAAATGCATTTAAAGTTTATTAAAGGAACAGTATTGCTTGCGTTATGATTAAAAGAAAGGAAGATTAGCTGTTTAAAATAGGAGTAATATTAATGCAAAGTTGTGTCATGTCTAAGTGGTTGCTTAATATCTTTATGAACAGTGTAGTTAAGGATTTGGATAGAATTGGGAATGGAGCTGATTTGTGCCAATATAGGGATAATTAGGAGATCATTGTTCTACGTTTGCAGATGATAGTGTTGGTTGCTGATTCAAAAGAAAATCTGCGTAATTTGGAGCTTGAATTTGAACGAGTGTGCCAAAGAAAAAGTAAAGTGATGATAATTGGTGCAAAGCACAAAGAAGAGAAATGGAGGAAAGCCTAACAGAATAGATCATCTTTAGATATTTAGGGTTGGATATTGGAGCATTCGGAAGGATAAAAGAAAAGATTTAACATAGGGTTGTGGAGGGTAAAAGAGTATTAACTTGTCTTAGAGAATTATGGAGAAAGGAAAATTTATCTAGGAAGGTAAAATGAATTTAATTGTGGAGTCAAGTCAAGTCAAGTCAAGTCAAGTCAAGTCAAGTCAAGTCAAGTCAAGCGTCAAGTCAAGTCAAGTTCCAAGCAAGTCAAGTTCAAGTCGAAGTCAAGGGTCGAGAGAAGTGACAGGATCAGAAATGCAAGAATAAGATATATGTGCTACTAGGAAACAAGCCTGATTGAAAGAAAGAATAAAGGAATACTGAGATGGTATGGGAGACTTGGAAGTTTTTAATGTCTGAGATAATAGGTAATTAGAGAAGGGGCAACCCAATGAGATAGCCTCATGGACTTAAATGAGTGTTACTTGCAAAAGGCATTATTTCTACAAAGGAAATAGATTAATGCAAGATAATGTCACTTGGAGAAGAGAAGTGTATGGGACATTCCTTTAAAGGCTTCAGATATCTGAATAGCCCGGGTCAGCAAAACTATTTGAGATTTCCTCATGTGTAGCTGGCACCACCCCGCAGTTATGTGGGAGACAGATGAAATATAATATATATATACTATATATAATATATATATATTATATATATATAATATATATATATATATATATACTCACGGTTATATAATATATATTATATATATATATATATATAGTATATATATATATATTATATATGTATATATCTACAATACTATTAAATATTTTTATAGTAATGTGACCCACCACTCACTGGGCAGGGCCCTTATACAAGGAAGGGGTGTTATTATTATCATCACATTAACACTACAATCACAGTCACCACCATTCACGGACAAGGCTCTATTCAAGGAGGTGGATGTTATTATTAATATTTCATTATTCACAATACCATCACAATCACCATCACTTTTACACCACCATTAATAATATTGTTATTTATTTACTAGGCTCTCTAACCTAACAACACTTCATCCTTATCACTATTAATGATTTTACTCTTCTGAACAAAAATAAAAGCTTCCTTCAATTTCCTACCTTCGCATCGAAATTTTCTCAGATAATATCACTTCTTCGTCAGAAAATATATCGTGTTGATCGCTGATTCCCTCATAATGTCCGAATATTGGTTTTAACTACACGACTCAAATTCTTGCTTTATTTCTCTGTGGTGGGGTCTTCTTC
>JABUQX010024903.1:15000-22500 GCA_015478945.1 Trachelipus rathkii | reverse complement strand
GTTTGCTGATTATCATAATGATGTCTTTAAATGATTGAAGTACAATGATACAATTGGTTAGAATAGAATTGTCATGGGATGGGAAGACATTTATTTTATCATCAGAGTGGCCGTACTGGCAGAGAGATTCATTAAGTTCTTGCAACCTTAACATAAATTCTGAGTAACGTCATGTATTACTGAAAGTTAGCGAGCTTTAATTCTGGCCTGTATTTTATTTAGTTCTTACTGAGCCATGGTCGAATGATTAAAGTGTGCCGCAATTGACCTATATTTTGAGAGAACTTTGGTGACTCTTGTTTGAGATGTCACAACATTTCTAATGTTGATGACTGACGGAGTTTGTGTTGTTCACTCAAGAAAGAAATATAATTTTCTTTATATTGGAACCAGCATCTCTCATGACACAGTGAACATCATCTGGGGATAGGTTCCATTTCGACAACATTCCATTATACGTCACTGATATGTTCACCTGTATGACGTTCAGTGAGAGGTTCTGAGCACGACACAAAATTTGGCTTCTGAAATAATTGTCTCCGGCATGACTACTCAGAGAAAACAAAGAAACTGCTGATTGAGTATCTGACCATTCGTCGGTGGAGAAAGCTAATTGAATGACTATTTGATAGAGGTTATTAATTCTGACACTTTAGTTTTAATTCTATCATACTTTTTTTCAAATATCTCTGTAGTATTTAATTTGAGTAGGGTGTTGAAAGAGACCGATACTTTCGCAAGCCGTAAAAAACCAAGAATTTCAACGTGGCGAAGCAGATCATCCATTACTATAATTTCTGTAAATTTACTATATCCATCCCTTATGATTTTTCGTTTCATTGTCCCATATATTTGTATTTTATATTAGTTTCAAGAATAATCTGATTCGTGCTTAAAGCTGGAATTGGGGATCCTTTACTCTTTTTCGTTTCTACATTTTCCTTGTGTTTGCTGCTTAGATAGTTCTTAACCCAGATGTCATTCTTCCTTTCCGAGAATAATTATGATTGCAAAGTGTACGGTTTGCGTTGTCATAGGAAACAATATCGAATTAATCCGAAACCACACTGGATAAGGATACCATTGAAAAATTGCTTCAACGGTTGATTTCGAGCGAATATACTAACAAGTACGAGCCTATCAATATTAATATTGCTAGATTTCGATTGTGACTTAAATTACTGTCACTACCTTGAGATGACACTAGTCAGTTTCTCACAAAAGTTGTTAAATTTTCTAACAAGTTCCATCAGAACATTTTCTAATCGCATTCCGAGTTTCCGAGTGCGAATGCAAATAATAATTTATTTTCAATATTTGTGAATGCGAAAGTCAATGGGAATATTATTATATATAATATATATATATATATATATATATATATATATATATATATAATTATATATATATATATAATATATATATTTATTTAGTATATATATTATATATATATATATATATATATATATATATAATATTATATTATATATATTATAATATATATATATATATATATATAATATATATATACTTATCTTATATATATATATATATATATATATACATATTATATATATATATATAATATATATATATATATTATATATATTAATATATATATATATATATATATATATATATATTATATATTATATATTATAATATATATATATAAAAATATATATATAATATATATAATATATATACCCCTATATATATAATATATATATATATTATATATATATATATATATATTTTATATATTATATATATATATATAATATATTATATAAATATATATATATGTCTTTCATTTTCTTTTACACACTCATCCTCCAGGAAACATATTACCACCATTTATCCACATAACATATTCACATACTTATCCTCACCCCTCTTCTAGATAACATCTTACAGACATTCCTACTACTTATATCCCTATGTGCGGGGGAGAAGAATTGCCCACATCATATGTCCGCGTGTAGTAGAGGCGACTAAAGGGAATTGTGGTAGTATGGAGTTGGCTGCCCACTACACTTACCATTGCTAGGAATGCTAATGGCATGGCCTCGAGAAGGCGTGATCGCCCGAAACGCCTGTCTATCTTTTCGGCGAAAATTGATGGAATCGTATGGGTACATGGAAAGTCAGAGGAATATGTTGAGTGAAAGAGGAGAGAGAGGTGATGGATGTATTCAGAAATGGCAAATTTGATTTGCTCGCTTTGACTGAAACAAAGATGAAAGGAAACGGTGAAAATGAGTGGTGTTGGTGTGAAATGTGTGTTTGCTGGTGTGGAAAGGAATGAGAGGGGGAGAGAAGGAGTTGCAATTCTGTGGTGACTTGCATACAGAGCTATGTTTTACTTTGTTTTTTTTTTGTTTACTCGAATTTTAAGTGTTTAAAATTTAAATTTGGGAAATGTCAGTATGTTTAGTTGTGAGTTATGATCACTGAGGAAAAATGTTGAAGAGGTATCCTTTTCTGGGATTAATCTGAAGAGAGTGGTTTTAGATGGGGTGAATAGGAGCTTCAGATTGATTGTGTTGGGTGAACTAAATGGTTGGATAGGTGATCAGAAAAAGAGTGGTATAAACAGGTGGTTTTGGGGTGTCGGGAGAAAATGAGAATGGTAGGAAGGTGATTGATTTCTGTGAGGAGAGAGGTATGTGTGTAAGTAATACTTTCTTTAAACACAAGAGTATCCATAAGTATACTAGAGTTGGTGTAGGTAGAGATGGTATCGAAGTGAAAAGTATGATTGATTTTGTGTTAGTGAAGAAGATGTTGAAGTATGTGTTGGATGTTAAATCAGTGAGGGGATTAGGAATGGGATTATCGGATCAATATGTTGTTCTATGTAAAATTAAGTTAGTGGGGGCTTGGATGGAGAGGAAAGTGATACGGAAGGAAGTTGGTAGAATTAAGAGTGAGAGGTTAAGTGAACAAGGTTATAAGGATAAGTATCTAAGAGCACTCGCAAGTAAATCAGTTGAATGTGAACAAGTTGAAACTGAAACAAATCTGGGAAGCAAATGAAGAAGCAGTTGCTAGCAGTGCAAAGGAAGTCAGTGTGGATGTGCTAAAGTAAGAACTAAGAATGTTAAAGTGAGTGGTGGAATGAAGAGGTGATGCAAAAGGTTAAAAGTAAAAAAGAAGCGTGGTTGAATGTACTAAAAGCCAATAATGAAGTTTCAAAAGAAAGATGTTTGGAATTATATAAGGAGGAAAAAAAAATACTAAAAGGTGTATACGTAGGAGGAAAGAAGAGGAAAATGGACAGTTTGGAACTAGGATGAATGGGGACTTACACGGGAATAAGAAGCTCTTCTGAAAGGAAGCGCGAAAGTTTAAGAATGAGAATAAGGAGAACCTGCTTACAATAATGAATAGGGATGGTGCTTTTGTAACTGATGAAATGGATGTGAGGGGAGTGTGGAAAGAACACTTCGAAAATCTGTATAACATTATTAGATATTGAAGAGGTGAGTAGTGAAGTGGTGTGGTTTGATTGGTGCTTGCAAGAAGGGAAAAGGCGTTTGGGGTAAGGTCATTAAAGCAAGGTGGAGAATGGGTAGAGTGAGAAAGTGTAAGAATGGTAAATCTACAGGTATAGATGAAATTACTGGTAAAATAATTAAGAACGGAAGCGAGATGGTGATTGATTGGATTTGGAAGTTGTGTAACAAAGCGTATATGGAGAGTATACTTCCGAGGGACTGGAGGAGAGAAGTAATAGTACCCTTATATAAGGGCAAGAGAGATAAGGAGAACTGTAGGAATTATAGGGGAATTAGTTTATTGGTATTATGGTTGAAAGATCCGTTATGCGCGTATTTTAGTCCGAAAGAGTGCGTCGAAGTGACTTGGAAGGACTGATTGGTGAAGAACAAGGTGCGTTTTGGAGTGGTAGGAGGATGTGTAGATCAAATCTTTACATTGAAACAATGACAGAGAAAATGAGGGAGAAGAAGAATAAATTGCAATTAGGTTTTTATGGATTTGCAACAGGCGTATGAAAGGATTAATTGGTAAGCTCCATGGCAAGTGTTAGTAGTATAAAGTGTTGGTGGTAGGCTTCTGAATGGAATCAAAAGTATGTATGATGATAGTGAAGCGTGTGTAAGAATAAATGGTGTCAAAAGTGATTGGTTTAATATTAATAGCGGAGTGAGGCAGGGATGTGTTATGTCTCCTTGGTTATTCAATTTGTATATGGATGGGGTTATGAAAGAATAGAGGTAGGGGGGGTAAAGTTAGAATGATGGAGAATGAGTGGAGTGGAGGGGTAGGCCTTACCTATTATATGCGGATGATTTGGTTTTGTGTGGTGAATCTGAAGAGAGAGTTTGAGAGGATTGTTAGAGAGATTTGGCAGGGTTTTTAAAATAGGGGTTTGAAACTAAACGTAGATAAGAGTAAGGCTATGGTTGTGAGTGAGGACAGTCCTCGGTATGAAGTTGTGTTAGATGGTGAGCAGCTGAAACAAGTGTCTGAGTTTAATATTTAGGATATATGTTGCATGAAAAGGGAACGGATTGATGTACGAGGTAGTAGAAATAAATAACCTGTGAATGGCAGGAAGGTTGCTGGTGCAATTAAATCGTTGATGGATGTAAAGGGACTAAGTCTTTAGTGCGCTAGGGTCTTACATGAGGGTATGTTGTTAACTGTGTTAATGTATAGTAGTGAGACTATGGTCTGGAATAAAAGGTATAGATCTAAAGTTCAATGTGCTCAGATAAACAATCTTAGGGGCGTGTTAGGTGTGAAAAGAATTGATAAAATGAGGAACGAACGTATTAGAGAGTTATGTGGTGTAAAGAAAGGGGTAAATGAGAGAATAAATGAAAGTACTTGAGATGGCATTGGTCATGTGGAAATGACTATGAATGATGAGTCGGTTGGTTAAGCGGATGTATAGCAGTGAGTGTGTTGGGAATCGACCGGCTGGGTGACCGAAGAAAAAGTTGATTTAGTCAGTAAAGGAATGTTTGGATGAGAGAAATGTGAGTTTGGCAGAGGCGAGAATAAAGGTTCATAATAGGAGTTAATGGCGATGTTTTTGTGATGGGATATGGTTGTAGCCTACCTGGGCTGGGCCAGGGGATGCCTACACTGACGATATGCCATAGTGAGGGTCCGTCGCGGTCCCATGAAGCTCTAGGGTGGATTTTCTGACTGAGACGAGTTCTCACTAATAGGTATAGAGAGGGTGGTAAGGCTGGGCTTTCTTTTCGACTTGTGTCCTATTCTTCTACTACTTTTCTTTTCTGATGCATGTCACGCACCTTGCCCCCAGTCTTGGGGAAAAAAAAGGAAGATGATATATATATATATATATATATATATATATATATATTAAAATATATATATATATATATATATATATATATATATATATATATATAGTATATATATATATTATATATATATATAATATTATATATATATAATTATATATAGTATAATATATATATTATATATACTATATATATGTATATATATATATATTATATATATATATATAATATATATATAATATATAATGTATATATATATAGATATTTTTATACTTATATTATACAGATCTTAAAATATTGCCGATGTTCTGAATACATAATAATATATATATATATATATATATATATATATATATATATATATATATATATATATATATATATATATATATATATATATATATATTATTCTTTTACACCTTTTCTCAAGAAAAAAATAGCCGCTGGAATTGTAGTTACAACAATTTTAGCTTTTCTTGTGATTTACAAAATTAAAGATATCGTACGGTGTTATTAAAGTACTGCATGCAAAAGTGTTTATAAGGTAGTTTGGAAAATAGATAACGAGAGTATGTTCCAGATTTTTCCCAGTGGAGTACATGTAAGATTGAGCATAGCTGTTAAGTCTGAGGATAGAGAGAGCATAGAGAAATATGAGACTGTGTAGAAGTTGTGTCGCAACTCGCAAAACCCTTCTCAATGGAGGAGGTATGTGATTGAAGAGTTCAGAAGAGCAAATTCCGTTATAATAACGATGAAATAAAGAGAGTGACGCAACAATTCGATTGATAAGACGAAATGCCTAGACTCAACCATTTGATGAGGAGCAGTGTAAGTGGAATCACTCCAGATGCGTGAGGCAGCCATACTCTACACAGGGGCGAAAGACACCCCTATAAAGATCAAACAACTGAGATGGTGTGAAGAAATTCTGAATACGCCTCAGAACACCCAACCTTTTAGAAGCTCGTTTAAAAAGAGAAGTAATATGAAACTTCCCTTTAACGTCACGAGAAAAATGAACACCAAGAATATTAAGGACAGACGAAGGTTTGAGTTACGTGATTTCAAAGAAGATATTATAGCTGTGTGAAAGGTTATGTGGAGTGGAAAGATGGAGGAGCTGAGCTTTTGAGTAATTGAAAACAACCTTTTTCTCAATGCCCCAAAGAAATTCGAGAAAGATCAGATGCTAGTTGATCCAAGGGTGCCCTTCTAGCGTGAGCTAATTGTTGTTGAAAAGACGTCTATCAAAAATGAGGGGAGTAATGAAGGGTGAAGTCGTCGGCATAGGAGTCGATGCAATAGAGAGAGGTCTTTCATAAAAAGTAGAAAGAGTTAGGGATAAAACAGGACCATGAGGAAACACCATTATTTATAGATTTAAAGGATGAGCAGTGGCATTCACCAAAATGCTGAATGAAAGAGGACCAAGAAACAGAAAGACTAGCAAGAAGATCGCCAGTAGAGCGCTTCTTACGAAAGCCGTACCGGCGAGCAGAGAAAAGATTAGAAAAATTGAGATGTTTTCAAATCGTCCTGCTACGATAGATTCGAAAACTAGAGAAATAACAGAAGTTAGAGAGATTTGGCGATAGTTGGAGGGTTGAGATTGGTTCCTTTTTTTGTACAGGAGCACCTTTCCAGCAAGAAAAAAAGGCCAGAGTAAAAAGACAGAGACGGAATAAATTAACAAGGTAGAATGCAAGCTTGAAAGCACAAGTTTTGAGAACTATAGGAGGAATACCATCAGAACCGTACGCTTTCTTGGTGTTAAGCTCTGAAAAAGCAGAAATAACACCTTTTGAAGAAATTACAATATTAGCATATATATGTTGGAAGGAGGTGGCGAAGAAGGAATAGCAGTGGAATCGTCTAGGGTGGAATTAGAAAGAAAGGTTTGAGCAAAGAGTTCAGCTTTAGTGGAAGGTTAAACGGCAGTTATATAGACGGAAAATACTAAAACAGGGCAAGAGGAAGAAGCAAAGTTAAGAGTTAATATTTTTTGAAAAATGTCAGAAAGGACATGAGGAAGAGGAGCCAGTAAGATTATTGCATTTTCTACTGAGAAAAGAATTTTTTAGTGTCATGGAGAATAAATTTTGCACGATTTTGGGATGAAATATAAGTTGCAAGGGTTTCTGGAATTTGAAGATGACAGTAATTCCTAAAGGCAGAGTCCCTGCAGCTAATAGCA
>JABUQX010024903.1:0-2500 GCA_015478945.1 Trachelipus rathkii | reverse complement strand
GTTTATAGCATATTCCGGGTAATACAATGATCTAAACATGTTCTTAATAAATTTCAATTCATTATCCAGATAACATGGGCTACATATTTTCATTGCTCTAAGAAATTGACCTGTAATAATACCTATTTTTGTGCTATAAGAATGTATGGAGTACCAATGAATATAAGCATTGGAAAACATTGGTTTGCGATATACTGAGAAAACAGGGCGAGAGTTTGTCATTAGTATCTATCATCATATCCAAAAAAGGTAATCTGCCATTAACAGACATCTCAAGTGTAAATTTAATGGAAGGTACCTTATTATTAATAATATTAAGTAACAATTTTGGGTCCACATTATTTGGAAGAATGCTAAATACATCATCAGCGTACTGCCACCATTTAATGTTCGGTATACCATTCTCACAAAATATATATTTCATTTCAAATAGCTCCTTAACATATTGCTAATAATTGGGGAGAGGGGGGAACTCATACTGAGACCAAACTTTTTGTTTATAAAAAGCATTATTAAACTGAAAGTACGAATGTTCCATACATAATTCAATAAGTTTCCTGGATGGCATTCCTCCCGGTGTTTTGAGAGAGTGCGCATCTGAGCTGGCGCCTGTCCTTGTTAAGCTCTATTCTCTATGTCTCAATACTAATACTTTTCCTCAGTACTGGAATCGCCCATATGTTCAACTGATCTCTAAAAAAGGTAGCCGCTCTGATCCTTCTAACTATCACCTTATAGCCCTCACTTGTATTCTATATAAAATTTTTGAAACTCTTCTTAACTCTCATTTCCTGGATCATCAGGAATCTCATTCCCTTTTTTCAGATCATCAGTATGGATTTCGACGCTCGAAGTCAATTGGTGACATACTACTGTCCTATCTAACTGAGCTATGGTATTCTGCCCTTGGGGACTATGGGATGTCTTGCGTGGTGGCGCATTACATATTGAAAGCATTTGACCAGGTATGACACACATCACTGCTCTCTAAGCTCCCTTCCTTTGGGTTTCCTTCTTTTCTTTGCTTACTATTGTCTAGTTCTCTCTCCGATCGCTCCATATTAGCACTTGCTGATAGAGCGTCGTCCTCCTCCTCTCCTGTTAATTGTGGTGTTCCTCAAGGTTCTGTTCTATCTCCAACTTATATATATATATATATATATATATATATATATATATATATATATATTATATATATATATATATATATATAATATATATTATATTATATAATAATATATATATAAATATATATATATATATTATATAATATATATATATATATATATATATATAATTATATATATATATATTATATATATATATATATATATATAGTATATATATAATATTATATATATATATACTGATATATATATATATATATATACTTATATATATAATATATAATATATAATATATATATATTATATATATATAATATATATATATATATTACAACAGAACACACCGTTATATATATATAATACGATATATATATATATAATATATATATATATATATATATATATATATATATATATATATATATATATATATATATATATATATATATATATATATATATATATATATATTATAAATATAATATATAATATAATATATATAAAAATTTATAATATATACATATAAAATATATATATATAATATATAAATTATATATATATATATATATATATATATAATACAAATATATATATAAATATATATAATAATATAATATATAATATAATATATATATAAATATAATATATAATATATTATATATATATATTATAATATCAGTAAAAGCATTCGACACTTACCCAGAAAAGATTCTCATCCAAAAAATGCCTACTCCCTCTTTCTCTAATAAACTAATAATAAATGGCTAGCAAATCTCATATCTGGACGCACTGCACAGGTATCCAGCAAACATCAAATCTCAAAAACCGTAAAATTGAGAAACGGAGTCCCTCAGGGTGCCATTTTGTCCCCATTCCTGTTTAACCTCTTTACAGCTGACATCCCCACCCCACAATCTCCCAATTCACATCTTATAACCTATGCAGACGATATAACCATAACCATACCTGACCCATCAGTACCAACCGCTACTACTCACACACAGACTTACCTAAACCAACTAGAAACCTGGCTGTCTTCCAACAGAATGTCAGCCTCTGCTGAGAAATCATCAATAACCCTGATCACCACTGACAGACACCAATCATCATTGCACCCGCAAGTAACTCTAAATAACTCCATCATCCCCCTAAGCAAAACACCAAAAATTCTCGGCATAACCTTTGACAAACACTTAACCTTTACACCTCACATCCAAAACATCATAAATACAGCAAATAGAAAACTAAATGTCTTACGAACTTTATCCCGACACAATTTCAGCAATGAAGCAACCACATTGACAACTACATACAAACAATTCTCTAAAACCACAATCAACTATGGATCAACAGTCTAGATACCATCTTCTCTG
>JABUQX010024902.1:0-17500 GCA_015478945.1 Trachelipus rathkii | reverse complement strand
ATACTATTATATATATATATATATATATAATATATATATATATATATATATAATTTTTATTTTTTATTCATCTGATCATTTATTTGTTTATTAAGTAAGTTATTGTATAATTCTATTCACCTGATGAGTTATCAATTTATTTATGTTTTTCTACATATAATTTCATTAACTTTTATCTCAACAACATTGCTTTTAATATCTATATTTTAAAAATCAATTCTGGTTTGCATTCGGGCAAATCTCTTGCAAATTAAGTTAGAAATTACACAAACCTCACCGATTTTCGATGAAACTGGAAATATTCAATTCCCGTCTTGGTAACAAATAAAATACCTTCCTGAAGTTTGATCACGTCCCAACACTATTAGGGAGTCGAGCAGCGACACTTCAATTTCTTGGGGTTTGGTGAACCCCAAATTTATATAAGATTCATAACCTTGTTCTACTGAAAAACAAAAAAAATTTAAAGTGTATGTTAAAAAAAAAATAATAATATATTTCAATAAGTTATTGCATCACAAAAAAAACCATTGTATAATATAATAATACCATATATTAATATATAGTATATATATATATATCAATATATATATACTATTACTATATATATATATATAATAATATATATAGTATATATATATAATATATATATATATAATATAAATATTATATATATATATATATATAATATATATATAATATATATATATATACTATATATATATATATAATATAATATATATATATATCATATACTTATAGATATATATATAATATACTATATATAATATATATATATAATATATATATATTACATATTATATATAATATTATAATATTTAATATATTATACTATAAATAATATATATATACTATATAATTTATATATATATATAATATATATATTATATATATATATTATATATATAATATATATAATATATATTATATATATATATATATATATATATATATATACATATATATATACAAATCAAAGATATATATATACAGAACATCATTACATATAGAGCATTAAGTGATAGTTTATAATATATATATATATATAATTTATATATGTATATAAATATGTAATTTGATAAATCTATGTGAATTTATGCTTATTATTTTTTATTATTAATTATTCATATGATTTATATATAATTATATATGAATATATATATAATATATATATATATTCATAATATATGTGTAAAATTTGAGGCTTCAAATACATTAAAAGATGATATCATATATAATTTTAATCATTTAATATTATAAATTATTAAAATTATATTGATTTAATAATATACATGAATAGGAGACACATTAATAATTATTAGTTATATAATATATATATTTAATTATATATATATATATATATATAATAATATAGATATATATATAATATATATATATAAATATATATATATTTACTATATTACTTATATATATATATACTAGTATATAATATGATTATATATATTATATATATATATATATATATATATATATATACTATATACTATATATAAATTAAAATCTTATGCCAAATAACCTACCAGTTTGTTTAATATATATAATATATATCACTTAATTATATATATATATATATATATATATTATATATTTTATTAATATATTATATATAAATATATATAATATATATAATAATATTATATATAATTATATAAATATATATATATATATTATATATATATATATATATAATATAATATATATAAGATATATATTATAGTATATATATAATATATATATAATATATATACAGTATATATATTATAAGTAAAAAAATATATAAAATAATAAAAAGCAAATGAATAAATGGTGGTTTTAAAACTCTCTAAGCCATAAAATGCTGCGAGAAAACTTTAATTGTCATATGCTTTGCCTTATTCCTGCATTGGAATGCTTCCTTTATCCTTGCTTTTGCTTTATCATAATGCTTCACTTTGCCGCCGTACTTCTTCTTGCTTCTTCTGCTTCGGCCGAGTTTTTTTTCCTCTTCTCTTTTCATTCTAAAGACTCAAAATTTAACCCATATTCGAGCTTTTAATATTCAAGGCTTAAGGACAGGTCGGGGATAGAAAAAGTTTAATAATAAAATATTTTATAGTATTATTTTAATGCATTTTCAATTACTGATAATATTATATATAATATATTAGTATATTAATATATATAAAATATATATAGTATAATACTATATATATATAAGATATATAGCTATAATATATATATATAATAATATATAAATATATATACTTAATATATATATACGATATATATTATACATACATATTTATTTATGTATATATAATATATAATATATAATAATATATACTTTTATATATCATATAATATTATATTATATATATATATATTATATACCTATATATATACTTGATATATATATATATATATTATAAATATAGTATATATATATATATATATATATATATATATATATTTATATATTATTATATATATATATATATATAATATATATATAGTATAATATATAGTATATATATATATTTATAATATATATATATGTGAGACTATATATTACCTATATATATATATATATATATATACTAATATATTTATATATATATATTATATATATATATATATATAGTATATAATATAATATATATATATAATACTTATAACGTCTAATAACATATAATTATATAGTTATAAATATATACTATATATAAAATATTATATAACATATATAATGACGCTAGATGCAAAGACGAAGCAAGAAATCCTGCAAAGTCTCTCCAGTTTTCTCTTCCTTGATGTTGCACGTACTAAGGTTTCTCGAGTTTCTGCAGCGTACTGAGATTTCGAACTCCTAGGTCCCTATCAGTTTAAAAGATTTTTTGGAACGTTTTCGGAAAATGAATATGTGAAAATGGGGCACATGCCATCGATGCTGATGAGATCTGAGAAACGGAAAGAAACCCCCCCCCCCACAAAAAAAACCGGGTTCCTTGTGAGTCATGCTCGAAGATTACTCAACAGATAAAAAACCATTGGGAGGAGAAGTGGTTGGCTGACCTGAATTATACTAGATGGAAAGATTTACTATCAGTGCATAATTATTTGCCCCACTTGTTCAGGTTGACCGACATCCGGATCGAACCTTCACTTTTCACTGCATTTAAATTTTCAAATCCTACATCTAAAATTTTTGAACTTTACAATTCTTCCAAACCATGCGAGCAATGTCTCAAACAAGGACAATTATGAATTCACCCTCCAAATGAAAAGAAAACACTACCTGTCATTTCATTAGAAGTTGTATAACAACATATTCACCGCTGAACATCACTAACTTTATCTCCCTTTTCCACTTCAGCGGTAGTTACTTTCCCAATTCAAATCAAACTCTGAATCCCCTCTTAGTCCAACACTCAAATCTAGATTGGATACTAGAAATTTTAACTGCTCATTCGCACAGTCTAGAATCAACATACAGAAAGATCAAAACTATCCCAAACTGTAAAAACATATCAAGAGCACCGTACACAAATTACAAACACGTTTACTTCACACTGAAAGAAAAATACACTTTACATTCCAAGCACCCATCCCTTCTCCAGTTCATGATACATATCTCACACAAAACAATGAATACACTTCAAAAGTTTTTGTGACATAATTAGTCCAACTACTCCAAAAAATAGTAGCCATATCTAAGCAGTCCAAAAACAAAACTCATGAAACATTTCAGAGTAGCCAAAACAAGCACTTCAACACAAACCCCTTTTGCCCCGAAGAAGTTATAAAGCTCTAAGAAGTTACTGGAACAGTTAATTGAAGATATATATTTTATATACATATAATTTCGATCGGGTTTGCATAGTCACTTTTGAGTTATATTAGACTGGTCTCTAAGCCTGTAGATCCCACCCCATTGGATAAGCAGCACGTTACCGGTTACAACATAATTCTACAATCATTGTCTGGCTACTCAGATAATGGTCCTTTGAAAATAGTATTCTGCACCGTCACCCGCGGAGCATGGTTTAGTTTCGCGAGTAAATTCCGCATTCGCGCGTGCTATGGGCTTCTCGGTATAGGTGATACACGAGAGCAAATTAAATGCAAAGCTATTAAGATTTTTTCTAGTGTAATGATTTTCAACTTAAAAAAAATAAGTAAATATTAATCATCTACGAGCGAGTAAATAATACAAGAACAATGTGAAGAATTTAAATAAAGAGGTGATGACTCTATTTAAAAATAGTCTTCAAATATATGATTAATAAGAAATTGTCTTGATTGGTCATGTGTTTCATTAAACTTAAGTTGAATATTAATAAGATTGAAGAGATTATTTCTTCAGTTATAAAAATCGTAATAATGCTCAATAAATATTATTTTGAGAATGAATAACAATATAAAGTTTCTCAGTGCTCTCTCTCTCTCTGGTCGGTAATGTCATTAATAGCTTCATTCCTCATCGTCTCTCTCTCTCTCTCTCTCTCTCTTTCTATGTCTATCTATCTATCTATCTATCTATCTATCTATCTATCTATCTATCTATCTATCTATCTATCTATCTATCTATCTATCCATATCTTTATATATCTCTTTATCTATCTCTTCATCTATCTATCTATCTCTTTATCTATCTCTTTATCTATCTCTTAATCTATCTCTTTATCTCTCTATTTCTCGCGAAAACAAAGAAGCACAAACGCACTGGCTCATTTTGTACTTTACTTTCATTTATAACTAATTTTCTTTTTATTTTATCATATTGTTTTTTTCTTCAAATAATTATTATTATTAATCCTTTATCAACTTTCCATTTCATATTTATCCTTATATAAATTTTATCATTCATTTCAATTGTTTTTTCACTTTCTAATTCTGATTTTATTTCAATTTCAATACCCAATTTTCAATACCTCCCTTCTCATTCCTTAATTATTTGGTGTTTCCGTTTAATATTCTCAGACTTTGTCGATCTAAATATTTTAAACACTGAAACCTATTTGAATTTCTTTAATCAATTGGACAACCATTTACCTTAAGGTAATTCATTCATTTTGTCCATTAAGTTTATAGTTAAATTCGAAGGTTATTTGGAACTCCATTTTTAAATTTTAAGGTTATTTGGAACTTCGTTTTCAATTTCTATGGAGTAATTGTTTAAGTTGCTCAAATTATCAAATTAATATTGCTCCATGGCAAAACTATTAAATATACTATATTAGTAACACTATATATATATTACATATATTATTATTAGATATATATAGTACCATATGAAGAGTATGGATGAGCGTATATATATATAAGTATAGGAATAATAATATAGGATATAATATATATAGTATAATATATATATTATAATATATGGACGTTGCGTGTGCGTGTGGCGTGGTGCGTGTGCGTGTGCCAGTGTGGGAGGTGCGTGTAGCCGTGGTGCGTAGTGCGGTGTGCCGTTGCGTGACTGGGTTGCGTAGCAACGTGGGTGGCTTCAAAGTGTTATTCTCAGTGTGTATTTTTTTATATGGGTGGTAGAGTTTGAGCCTTTCCCAAAAGACAGAGACAGAAAAATCAGCAGAATATCACATTTAGTAGCTCAATTGAATTTTTCCATCATCTTTCTTGGTTGTTCTGAACATCTCTTTTATAAGTAAAAGGTATGATTAAAACTGATATGAAAAAAGGTATGATAAAATGGTATGATTAAAAGTATTGCCAAACTAGTTTGATATACCTGGAGGGATGATCAAAATTTATAAAATTATTTTTTTCCGTCGAAACCGTTTCCCTTTATAGTAAATGTAATTCTTCTCTATTTCGTAGACAGTATAACTACACACTGTACAGTGAAACATCTAGAAGAACAACAACATTCAAGATTTAAGTTTTCAGTTGGCATCGTGTCTACGACATGGGGGGTCATGGGAGTCATGGGGGTCACGGGGGTCATGGAGGTCACGGGGAGGATTTTTATATTATTTTAACCTGCCTTTATATATTCAATCAGCGCAACTTGTAAATATGGAAAATATTTAATTATATATTTCTAATGATACAAGTGTTTAAAATATTTAAAATAATTTGTTATTTTAATTTAAAAATTAAATAACTGGCAAGGAAATAAACGAAAATTAATTATACAACAATAAATTAAACAAATAAATAATAAATAATGAATATTTTATGAAGAAAATTATATAGCATAATTTGTACTTACAAAAAAAGAAGCAAGTTTTATAAAGAGTAATTTACATGGTTGTATTCATTTGTTAAATAATTATAAGAAAAAAAAGTAATGGATTGCAAGAGTTACTTAAAAAAAGGGTTTTAAAATTTGAAAAAAAATAAGTAATATTTTGTATGTCAAAACTGGTAATGAGCGAAAGCTCTTTTCTCCGAGGCTTTGAATTATCAAAAGAAAGAAGATAGCAAGAGAGAGTTGTAGAGAGAGAGAGAGCAGAGAGAAAGAGAGAGAGTATATGAAATAAGGAGAAAGGCAAAGGAGAGGAGAGAAGAGAGAGAAGAGAGAGAGAGAAGAGAGAGAGGCAATGAAAACCTCTATAAAAAGAAAGACTCTTTATTTGGCAATCTTATCTCACTACATTTTAATGTTGAAGACTTTGTACCGCCACGATTTCTAGAATATGATGATTACTTATTCTCAAAGTATTTTCCTGCTCACACAACATCTCTGGCGAATTCTTCCAATTATGCCTTTTTATTATTAGAAGCGTGGTCAGTTTTCTTCAGAGGAAAATTGTTTCTATTATCGAAGGAATCGGAAGAATAAAAATGAAAACTCATCACTAATATCCCTGCTTTTTCTTGTCATCTCAGTTCTCCAGGTGGCTTTAAATCCACTTCGTATTCTTAGCTCGCACACTCTAGCCCTTTCTGTTTTCTTCTTCACTATCTCACATAATAAATATATATTGTTTTCTTCTAAAATGCGTTCTCCTTATTCCCGTCTTATGTTGCAAGCAGGCCATTTATACATGATAATATTGCAAAGCTTCGCATTTAATGGGCTTGATTGTTCTGGTTGCTCTTTCGAAAATGTCACTTTTTTACCTTGATGCCATTATCCTCTCTCCAAATTTATTGCCAAACTCATTATTGTGTTGAGAGATTTTACATTATTATATTGGAGATAACATGTACGAGCTAAGACTCCTAGTTAATACATTCTGGCCCAACTGTCTTTGTCCTATGCTTATCTAGTAGTCAACACAACCAACATTCAACTTCTAACACAATAAACGAGCGAGCATACATCAATTTCCTAAACTACAATCACCTATCAACAATAAACATATATACAACTACAAACACAAATTAGAAGGCAGGTGGTTTTATAGGAAGAGTCATCATAGGAGGACATACAGACCGTTTTATCAAGAAAACGGGAAAAAAAATTTTATAAAAATCAAATAAGGACGTTTATTTTTTTAAACTCCTATGAATACAACAGGGGTAATTTAGGTTAAAAAATTAGGTTAAATATAATATTTGTTATAATTTTGTTATTTATAAGTAAACTTTATTTACTTATAATATATAGAAATATTAATTATATATCATATATCTGATAAGAAATCACTATCTACTCAAGATTTTAACGTTATTTGAGTTTTCGGTTATCAAAATATATATCCGGCTTCATCCATAAATTATTATTAAAATTTCATTGAAAAAATATTTATGATATTTCGAAGTCACTGGAATCTAAATATATCATATGTATGCTTTGTAAGCGCGAAACTAACTTTGGGCTTAAAAAAATACAATATCTATAATATATTTTGTGAGTGTTGGTCATATATATTATTTAATGATATTATTATACTCTTTATAATTCTTATTATGTTTCTTAAAAGTTTTTGGAAGTTTTGGAATTTTTATATATTATTAAAAGAACTAATTTTGAGTATTTAAAATTTTCCAAATTATTAAAATTACCAACAACTAAAATATGTTGAACACAAAACTTAATATTTTCGTTATTTCCTTTTACAGTATACTCGATATTGGTTTCGATTATAAATTTATATAATATATTACATATAAAACTATACTTAAATTAATTAATAATCTAAATAATAATATAATTAATAATATAAATTACTTATAATAATAATTAAATTAATATTATATAATTAAATAATAATAATTTAATGAAATGATATAATAGATAATTAGATTAAATGATTAAATGCTGAAGAATTTCTAATTAAATTATGAAATTATAATATTATAAATATAGTTGGATAATAAAAATATAAATAATTTGCTTATTATAGTTATTATAATATAATACAATTAATTATATTAAATAATCTAAAATTTCCTTGTAGTAAAATGTTTTTGATTTTTAAAACTACTAAGAAAGAATAATAAATCAATAATAATCATATCAAAATAAAAATAATTTAATAATATATTATACAATATAGATATATATATAAATATATAATAATAATATAATAATAATAAATTATATATTAAATAATATTAATAATATTAATATAATAATTAAATAAATTAATTAATTAATTAAATATATATCATATTATTAATATCTTAAAATGTTTTTAATTTTCAAAACTACAATAAAAAGAAAATAAAAATCAATATACTTAAAAAAATAAATAATTTGATTAAGTTAAAAAAAAAAAAAAAATATATAAAAATATTAATAAATTAATAATAGAAAAAATAAAAATCGAAATGAAAAAATATTATTCGCAGTAATATATAAAACATTCAAAATCGATAAAATATAAAGAATTTAAAATAAATATATAAATATATAATAATATTATAATTATTAAATAATATAATTATAATATATAATAATATTAATATTTAAGATATAATATAATTTGGTACAGCATATTCACCTCTCAACCTATGATGACATAAACATGATCTTAATCTCATAGAGTCTTATGATAATATCTAATGCTAGTCTTCAAAAGATGCTTTATTTTACACATTACCAATCCACCTGAAACTGACAAAAAAATATAATTGCTCTAATAATGGATCCTACTAAAACTTTTTCTTTGTATAAAGTGGAACAATTTTCCTGATATCCTATACTATCTCACAATAACCTCACACTCTTTTTATGAGACATTCGTGTCTATTTTAAAACTGAGTCAAATTACTATTAATAATCAATTAATTAATTTATTAATTGACATGCTTTACCTTTTCTCCTTCCATCACGCATTCATATTTTTGAAGTATTGTTCAGTTAATAAGTAATGGTCTATACTAAAATTCTGCTAATAGACTGAACTCGTTAACATTGATTCTAGAATTTTCCGCCTCTACATTCCACTAAATAACCAAAAGTAACGGTTTAGAGCTATTTTTCCATATCATTCAGCCTTAACTAAAAATGTTATAATTTAATAAATGCATTTTCTGAAAAGCTCTAATTACAATTCGGAAGTAGTGCTAGAACATTAAAAATTATAATACTTTAATTAACCTCTAGTGAAGGATCCTCAAAACACATTGTAGACTTCAGACATGAGTATGCATTAATTTTTAGTTAATTCCAATTTAATAATATTCATTAAACTTAAGTTATATAAATTGAACTACTTTAACACTAATACAAATTAGCTTAACCTTTTCCTCCTATTGGAAGAGTGGCATTCATCCAGCGTGTAACGAGAAGAAGAATCTCCAGTACTTATACAATCAACAATCGTCCTAATTTGCTTTAACCTCTGTTATCCCTAAGTTTTTGAAATCCTATTCTTAATACCTAGAAACGTAGCTCTTCATTTATTCATATTTATTATTCTTACAGATTCTCTGTATATAATTTTAATCTTAACTAGTAAGATGATTTATAATTCGAATTTACTGGTGATCTTCTTTCCTTATCTCTCCTAAATATATATTGAGTCTTCTCACATCTCCCGCATTTTACTGTGAATTTATTTACATAGTGGCTCTAAACATATCGAAGGCTTAATTTCGATATATTAAATTACTATGCACATAGTATTTAATTTCCATATCGTCAAGTATTAAGTTTTCTATCGACTAAGTTATCTGACTAATTACTACCCAAAGTAGATAAGCCCACCAATTTATTTTATTTTAAATTTATCAGACAAATAAATTATTAGAAAATAGTACTATGTATGCAGAAATTTATATAATACTTTAATAATTTTACTATATTATTTGCACATAATAATACGAACGAATTATTTGACATAATTAAATTTACATAGTGAGAAGCTTTAAAAATACCTATACCTTCCACTATGCAAGCTCCTGATATACTACTAACAACTCATTAATTATAATATAAATTAAATGTCTTCACTAACTTAGAAAGATATGACTCAATATACAACAGGAAATATAATGATCGCTTGGAGGTTAAGCCTTTGAAGCACAAATCTCTGATGCTTTCTCGTACCTATATTTGTATTAAGGAAAACCTAGTTATTTTCAATACCTCAATACTAGCCTTTCTTTATCTATCTACTTGAAAATCTTTCAACACTAAAATTATCTTTTTTTGCCAGAACTACACATCTAACCTTCACAAAATACATAGTTTTTCTTATATCAAGATAACATTATTTCTTTTTAACAAGTTTCTAGGAAAGTGGGGTGTTAGGAGGTTCCTTTTGAATTTATCTTTTATATATTCTCACCTATATATTCACAAATTAATTATTAATTATAATAATTAATATTAAAATAATAATATTACAGTATTACATTATAATACTAAAGTTATTACTCATCTGTTTACATTAATAGGGCATTGAATAAATAATTAATAGTAATTTACCCACGATAACTTACAATTTTAATCAAAAGTTCTAGTAATCTTCTTCTCCTTCCTCTCTCTCCTCTCTCTTCTCTTCTGTTCTTCAGTCTTATCTCTTCTCTCTTCTGTCAATACATTCTCACTTTCTACTCGAGTCTTTCGTTTCTTCCACCACTCATCATTTATCCAATTTCTTCTCTCCTCTCTCCTTACCACCACCCCGGTGCATTTTTCTTACCTTAACTTTTTGCAAGTGATAGTTCGCCTAGTGCGGACTGTATAGAGAAGAAGCTACTGGTGTATTTGTGTTACGTGTTAACTACCCTGCTTAATTCGATCCATTCGGAAATGGGAAAGATCCAGGTGATTCGCCTCTCTTGCTTCTTATATCTCATCAAACTTCATGACCTCTGAAGATTGGTATCTCTCCAGATCGCATTCTGGGTAACGCGATCGATTGCTTCTGTGCAATAGGCTTCTCCCTTATTCTTTTTTATTAAGTATTTATTAGAAATTATATGTCAAGTTATATTTTGGTTAATTTCATTTCATGTGTTACATGGAATATTTTAGTTAAATCTATTAATAATCCTCCTTATTGAAGTGATGTGGATCCTTTGAGGAACTCAGTTTATTATCAGTCTGATAAATCATTTTGGTAAGAGCTTAAATCTCATTATCCTTATCTCTGTCTTATATTACATTAATTAATTTTCTCTTATTATTAACTTATTTACCAGCTGATTCGCTCTTGACTCAATCTGCAATATAATTTCTTTTGACATAATTATATGAATCTTCAACACTAAACTAACATTATTCTATTTTTCCAATTTACTACTGATATTGCTTTACAATTTAAAGCGTTCTGTCGTATCGGTAAGCAAGTCATGACTTTATCATCTGGATCACTATATGTTTCAATTTTTATCCCAAGAAACTACTTCCCGATTCATGTGTCAAATTTGAATAAGTATCCTATCTGGCTCCTTTACTCAACTGAAGATATATATAATTCATTATATATATTCTAATTAAATATATATCTACTATTAATATAATATAATATCTAATATTAATACTTATAATATTTTATATTAATTACTATATGAATGGCATATTTGTGTTGTTTACTAATAAATGTTTATCTATTTCTTTTATATATTATAATAATAAATATATATTAATTTAATAATATTATTATATATATTAATATTAATACATATGTAATTAATATATAATATTATTTAATATATTAATATATATATAATAATTATTATATTATATTTATATTAATATATATATATATAATTATTAATTTATATATATATATTAATATATTATAATATAATTTATTATATATTAAATATATATATATTTATACATATATATTTATTTTATATATAATATTAATAATATGTTATGATATGGAACGTTAGCGTTTCAATTGGTGGTGATAATATGTTGATATGGTTATTGACGTTGTTTATCGTATAAGGTTGTGTGTTCCGGATATTTGTGGTGTGTCCTATAGTGTTTTTGTTTCATTACGTTAATTTTGAGACATAAATATATTCTTTCGGAATACGAATAAAGTTTATCTTATGATCGTGGTGTTCTTAGAAGACTTTGAAGAAAATTACTCGATAAAACTGGATCCTTATGAATGGCATCATTTGTGTGTGCTATTATATTTTTCACTATATGTCACAGTAAGTGCGGATGTGAAGTGATATATCCAAAATTTTTTATGATAGAGAGTTTGAAAAGATATCAAAATTTGTTGATAATGACTCAGATTATTCCACTATTCCTGAATATCTTAATGAACATCTTCAAAGTCGCGTTCCTAATAATTCTTACATGATGAATGGACCTACGAAACTTATATATTTTATGATAGAAGCTTGTAATGTGTAATGAAGAAATTAAACTGTATTCAAATAAGGCTTAAGATAGGTTTACATTGACCGAGTGATAAAGCTAAGTGTAAACGGTTCGTTGAGTAATGGGGAAAGTAAATTTGGGAGAGGCCAGTAATTTGTCCGGCGACTTGCGCCTATCTCTCTCTCAATTTGCTGAAATATTAGGGCCTTATATAATAATAGAATGAGCTTATAAGAGGATGGTTTTATAAAGACATAAGGAGATTAAACGAAAGAGGACAAATATCAAAGTGGCAACATACTTTTGGACAAGTTGGATGAGACGTTTTAGCCCATACAAAAATATTAATGGGGCAGGCTGGAAAAATTTGACATCGTTATATTTATTCCCATCGCATTTGTGCGTGCTATCTATATGTAACTCAGGGATGGGGTGGAGCTAGCCATATAATGTATTATTTATTCAAAAGCGTATTTTTATAAATTTAAAATATAATATAATTGGAAAAATAAAAAAAAAACTGCATAAAAAAATAATTAATTAAGGAAAATTTTTTAATTGTTTTTAAATATAACAATAATATATTCCTCATTATAAAATATATATATCTATATCAACTAGCCATTCTTGTTAATAAATTTAACATCATAAGTATATAAGATTTCCGTGGGAAGGTTTGTTTTATATAATAAGAGAGAGGTAAGCTACATGTCTTAGCGACAAATATCAGGTAATAGTCATACAACTTTGGTGGATTATGGGTAGTATATTAGTTGATTATATGCAGTATACCTGTTATTATATATATATATATATATATAATAATAATATATAGAGAATACCTATGATACTATATCATCATTTAATGATACTATATTGTCGTGCTTGTCGCGTGGAATGTTTCCAGATGCGAGACACACCCTATAAATTGTGTTCATTACACATCCTTGATCATATATATAACAATCACATATATATATTTTATGAGTTGCTTCCCATATAATATTTATTTACTATACTATGAAGTAAATCTATTCTTATTTAGGGGATATATAAAGTATCAATACTTTAGTTGATGGGAATATACCTAGTAAAACTAACACTATGATAGGTTATATATATATTATTATGATATAATATTATTATATTATATATACTATATATATTTGCAGTAATTAATATATATACTATATATTATAAATATTAATATTATATTTTATTCTAAAAAATTATAGTATATAATATATTTATATGCTATATTATTAAGATATATATATTACTATATTACTATATATATTATATATAATATATAATAATAATATATATTATATATCTATTATATATATCCTGAAGAGTTCGCCATCAAAAGACACATGTCTAATATTGAAAAATTCTACCTCTGTCCTATAAAATTTGGTGATTAATAAGTGATAGAGTCTACTACTTTGATTGTGATAAGAATGACAAAGGAAAATATGATAAGTCAATTGAAGAAAGCTTGGAAGTATTGTGCATGAAGTGCTTTTTATTAAATCACTTTTAATGTGTTTTAGTTTCTTTTTTGTCATTTTTCCATATTTAAGCTTTTGCACTATTTCCGTATAAACTTAATTGAAAAGCGGAATCTTAAATGGGGCAAATATATGTATGTATATGTGGGGGATTGTAAAGAATTAATATAAAAATAATGAATTACTTAAATAAATTAAATAAAGATTTAATTAATTGATAAATAAAATTTAAATATTAAATTTTATTATAATTATTATTAAAATGACAAAAAACAAAAAAATTTGTGTTCATAAATATAAATTATGAAAAAAATATATTTTAGTAAACTTTTATATTAATCATTATAACTTTTTCTTTATATTATTGTTATTGTTGTGGTGTATATTGGTGAGCGGGGTGGTGCCTTTTAGGTGTATGGGAAGTGCCTAGGGTTTGGGAGTTACCATCAAAGCGTGCATGCTGAATGCGAGTATATTAATATCATAATTGAAGAAGGGAAAAGATTTGGGAGGAGAGAGGTAAATTAGGTGTGTAGATGTTATGTAACGTGAGAAGGGGTAAACGAGGATTTGAAGCGGGAGGAAGTGGGTTAATGTTTATGAAGAAAAAGTTGGATGTGCTAGGGTTAACTGTCAAAAACTAAGCTGAAGGGAAAGAGGGAGATGGGACTTTGGAAAATACAAGGTTACTCTTATGGTATGACTATTACAATTGGGGTGAACGAGAGTAAGTGAAGCGGCGGGGGAAGGGTGGGATAGTTTATTTGAGGAAAGAAGGTGATGGGTTATAACAGGTATAAGGTTTGGTGCAGCCCAGGTTGAGTTCGAGCACATATAGTGCTTGGAATAAACAAGCTGAACAATTCGGGGGGATCCTGTGGGTTTTTATATGCGCATTATCGCGACAGTAAGAAAATGGCAGCCAGAAAGGGAGGAGGAGACGAGAAGATTTTGGAGTGAGTACTGATAATTTCGAGTGTTTGGGAAAAGTTTTCGGTAAATGAGTAAAACTCTGTCTTAATGGGAGATTGTTAAATGCAGGAGTGGGAAGGGGAGCGGGGGTGGGAAGAATATTTATAGGACCATTTGGGGTAGGGGAGAAGAATGTTAATGGAGAAAGTCTCTTAGAGTTTATGGTAGGAGATAAGAAGTGATTTAGTGGGGATTTTCTTCCGATAACAAAAAGCAGTTCAATAAAATTACCATTTTTCCATGGAAGAGAGAGGATAACGGGGAGGAGAAAAGGCGGTAAACTGGAATGTATGTGTTGTGTAAATGGAAGGATAGAGGCAGATTTGCTAGATGTAATTTGTATTTTTAGAGGGGCGGGAGGGGATATCGGATGCACTAGGTCTTGAGTGAGTTGCTGAGAACGACGAAATAAGGGTGGGGAGAGAGCGTGACGGTCTAGGGACCAAGGTGAAGAAAAAGAGGAGCAGTAGACGAGCTGATAAATGAGGTGGAAAAATACATCGAGAAGCAAAACGTGTGTCATAGTAAGTGGAGTTTTGAGAGGCAATATGGCGACGGATCAGGTGGTAGATCGACGTCGAAAGAGGACGGGACATCTGGGGAGAGTGGAGGGGAGTGAGACATGAGATTGTTTAAAGGAGGCAGTATGTGAGAGGCTAGAAGGGTCATGTACGGGAGTAAAAAGGGTGGTTTAGCAAGCAGACAGGAAAAGGAAACTAGAATTTGAGAGTGCATTTGACGTGAGGAGGTGAAGGAGGTTGGTGAAAACGCGAATAATACCGTGAGGCTTGATGTGAAACTGCCTTAGAGGACACGTCGCGCTAGAGAGGAAAGCTGGGCGAGGAAACTTATCCAGAAAGGTGGTTAGAGTGGGACACACGCAATTGATTGGGTAGCGGTGAGGGACGAAGAGAAGAGCAAAAACCGATGAATGGTGTAGAGAAAGTCAGAACGTGAATAATCTTGCACATTACGGGTGCGCAAAGATGTTCCCTGGAATTAGACACCGCTAAAGTTAAAAAAGAAAACGTAATGAAGGAGGGGTTGGGGTAGCAAGGACTTTAACACTACACCGCGGAGTCAGACAATCCGGTCGGTACGTGACCGATAGGAGACGCAAGTGGATTAGGATGAGGAAGACGGTGGGGGAGCTATTTAGTCGCGCATTACCAACTGCAATGAAGACTCGGGACTGGGGCCCCGGAGGGTGTGCGAATAATTTGGCAAAGGTGAGGGTACTGGGCCTGTTCGACTCTTGGGGAGGGCGAGGGGAGGCATGCATTAACTTACATTGGAGGATAATTATTATGGGCCCTTGTCCAATAAGGAAAAAAAGGCGAAGTCGCCAGGTCTGGATCGGTGTGAGAATGGAATGTTGCAGAAGGGAGTTATAGGGGTGGAGGAATTGGCTGTAAGGTTATATAATATATGTTGGAGTGAGTGGATGAGGGTACCGCACAGGTTGGAAGATGGTTTGTTTGGTTCCCTGTTTAAGGGAAAGGATAGGAGGAAATGCTGGGAATTATAGATGGTATCTTGTCTTCTTACAGTGTGGTAGGGAAAGTGTATGGGAGAATTCTGATTGATTGAGAGAGTGAGATGTTTAACGGAGGGGAGAATGAAGAACAAGAAGGATTTAGGGAGGGAAGAGGTGTGTCGGACACCAAGTGTTTACACTAAAGCTGCTTGTGGAGAAAAGTATAAGAAGAGGAAAGGGATAAGTGTATTGGGTGATTATACTTTAGATTTAGTAGAAATTGCATATGATTAGAAGTAGAGAGGGATGAATTGGTGGAGGGTGGTTGGAGGACTCGAATGGAGTGGGGGTAAACTTTACGGTAAAGGCTTATTAGGTCTTCATTTGATAGGAATTCATAGAATGTGTGTGAGCAGTGTCTACGCCGCAGGCGAGACGTGAGATGTTTTGGGGTGGCTGCGAGGATCGAGGCACGGCGGTGTTAATTAGTTGCGTGGCGTACTAATTTGTTTATGGAGAGTGTTTGCAGAGGAGTGAATGGTAGGGAGGGGAGGGGGGTGGAATTTGATGAATTGGACATTTTGATAGGTAAACGGGAATGATCGAACCACCTGATACATAGTCTTGCGGCGGATAACTCTGCTTAACCTAGTGGGCGAAGAACGCGGAAGGCCATGGACGGTATTTGGTGAGGGGAGTTTTGAGAGAATGATCGTGGACAAGAAAGGCCAGGCTTTAAAATAAATTACCATTTGGCTAACGAGTAAAATTGCTCGGTTAGTAGGCTTATCTCTATTCGCTTCTGCTGGT
>JABUQX010024901.1:57500-63370 GCA_015478945.1 Trachelipus rathkii | reverse complement strand
TATGCGCAGTTTTTGTTTTCCGACATAGTCTATGTGCAGTGTTTATTTTTCGACATAGTCTATGCGCGGTGATTGTTTTTCGACATAGTCTATGCGCAGTTATTGTTTTTCGACATAGTCTATGCGCAGTTTTGGTTTTCCGACATAGTCTATGTGCAGTGTTTATTTTTCGACATAGTCTATGCGCAGTGTTTGTTTTTCGACATAGCCTATGCGCGGTGATTGTTTTTCGACATAGTCTATGCGCGGTGTTTATTTTTCGACATAGTCTATGTGCAGTGTTTGTTTTTCGACATAGCCTATGCGCGGTGTTTATTTTTCGACATAGTCTATGCCCAGGGTTTATTTTTCGACATAGTCTATGTGTAGTTATTGTTTTTCGACATAGTTTATGCGCAGGGTTTATTTTTCGACATAGTCTGTGCGCAGTGTTTGTTTTTCGACATAGTCTATGCGCGGTGATTGTTTTTCATTGCAATCGATGCACGGTGATTGTTTTTCGACATAGCCTATGCGCGGTGATTGTTTTTCGACATTATCTATGCGCAGTAGTTGTTATCTGACATAGTTTATGCGCAGTGGTTGTTTTCGACATAGTATATGCGCAGTGGTTGTTTTTCGATATAGTCTATGCGCAGTAGTTGTTTTTCGACATAGATTTTCGACATAGACATAGTATATGCGCAGTGGTTGTTTTTCGACATAGTCTATGCGCAGTGGTTATTTTTTTGACATAGTTACTGCGCACTAGTGTATTATTTTTCATTCGTTCCATTCTTTCTCGATTTGTTCTTTCTACTATCAATATGGACATCATTCAAGACTTAGATCTGAAAGAGGCTGCTGATTTTCAAGACCTAATGCCTACAGATCTTTCAGGAGAGGAAATATCTAGCCTCAAGTCAAGTCTTCTTAAAGACTTGGGTCCTCTTAGGTTAAAAAGGGGACACTTAAGAAGAAAACTTACTCTCTGTTGTAAACACTTTCCTATAGAAGAGGAAGGTGATGAGGACTCTCCCACCTTTTACGATCCAGTTGTTGTAAAAACTGTATTTGAAAAGGTGACAACAGTCATGAGTGAAATTAAAGCTCAAGACACCATCATTGAAAACTTAATATTGGGGGCTGAATATACGAAAGTTGACCAAGCCATACTTGACGAAGAACTTACAGCCACTGATACCTACCATATTAAGATGGCTAAAGCGCTTCACTTGTTAAAAGACAAGTATGGTTATAATTCAGATTCAAGAAAGTCGTCTAGTGCCTCTTCAGAGAAGTCAAACTCGAAGGAGAATTGCTGTCATTATCCTTCTAGCTTAAAGATTCCTGCCTTAAAGTGTGGAGATTTCTCGGGAGATAAAGACAAGCATTCTTTCCGCTCTTTTCTCCAATCTTTCAATAACGTATATGGAGAGAGAAGAGACATCTCAAAGGCCATCAAACTTCAATATTTAAAATCACATTTGAAGGGATATGCTCTGAAGGACATTGAGTTCTTGTCAGGCACGGATGACAATTATGATGTTGCCTTAACCATCTTAAAGGAACATTATCTAGATAAAGCATTCATTATCGACTCTATTTTACATGAGTTAGATTCAGCTCCGCCTCTTGACGGAAGACAGTTGGAACCTGTCCGGTCTTTCATTTTAAAGGTTCGAGCTAACTTGAAGGAACTTAAGGAACTTGGAGTTGACTTTTTTCAAGAGGATTCATCCGGTTGCAAGTTAATAAGTCATATCGTGGTTGATAAGCTTCCTATTTCATTTTTGAGAGAGTTGAAGCTGTCTACGAAGGAACAATATCCTTCCATCAACCTCATATTCAAAGAACACAATCAAATCATTCATAATATGGAAAGATTTCGAACTCCAAAATCTTACACTCAATCTCCCTCTTCTGGTTCTTCTCGTTCTTCTTTTGATTCAAAAAGGAGAAACAGAAATGGGAAAAAGTTTCCTTCTGTACCATCTGAACAGAGTCATACTTTCAATACATCTAAAGGTGATAGTGTAAATAAAAAGACATCATCTCCATCTTCGTCAAATATTCAAGCATCTTCTGAAATTAAATGTAAGTTGTGCAGTGGGAAGCATTTCCTTTCAGAATGCACAGTTTATGAATCTCCCAAGGCCAAAAGGGACAGATGTGTCGTGCTTAAGCTGTGCAGCAACTGTTCCAGCTTGAAACATATGGTGGATAAGTGTCCAGCAAAAACACTCAACCTTAAGTACCCTTGCTTAAATTGCAAGAGTAGAAAGCATCTCACAGCTCTTTGTCCATCTGAAATTCGTACTCAACATCGGAACAACAATCGAAAAGATGCCGATGAAGAAAGTAATTCTGGTATTAGCAACCACTTGTGTATCAATACCGGACAGTCATCTGCCTCCCAAATCTTACCTACCATCACCATCACAGTAAGACACAAGAATAAGTCTGTGCCTGTTCGTTCATTGATCGACTTAGGTTCACAGAGAACCTATGCTAGTCCAAGATTGCTCAATAAATTCGACATCAATTGTGAGCAATTACCCAAGATTGAAAATCCCATCAAAACCTTCATCGGAGAGCAGGTTCGTTCCTCTTATTTGGCTAGTTTGGACCTCAACTGTTTTGTGATTCATTTATATCAATTCCTGTTCTTGTAGACCCTTCTTTAGATGTGGGTTTTACTGTTAATGGACTGGCATCTGCTATTTGTAGAATTTCGTCAAAATACAAAGTAGCTGATAACTCATTTGTAGGTCCTTATGGGGACTCTGTGAATAACATCGACCTTTTGCTTGGCACTGACGCTCTTTGTCATATGAGGCACTTCCAAATGGTAGAATGTTTGGAAGGAAGTGCTATTTCAACTTGTTTCGGTTTAGTTCCTTTCGGTCCTGTGGATTCTTTTCTACTTCCACATCAAAAAGACTTTCTGTACAGAAAGCAGTCTGTTAGCTCATCGCGAGAACATGATGAGGAAGATTCATGACTAACAATGTCTGTCTCTTCATTGCCCTACCAATTTGTCAACGCTCCTCAAACCCTCGTAAACTCAATCCTAGATCCCCATCCTTCCTACCCTGATGTCATCGATCTTTCCTCGAATCAAAAGGATACTGAACTTGGTCTGGAGCATCTGTACAGTCTGGAGTCCATGGGAATTCAGGAAGAAAAAGATTATGGTACTACCGACAAAGAATTTATAACTAAATTCCACAACTCCATTCAATTTATCGATGGAAAGTACCACATCGAAATCCCTTGGATTCAGGATTTGCTGCATCAAGTTCCATCCAACTATAATGTTGCTTTAAGTACACTAAAACGAGTCAAGAATCGTCTCAACAATCAGGGACTCGACAAAGCATACAGTGATGTCTTTAAAGAACAGCTGAAAAACGGCATAATTGAAATCATCAAAGTATCTCCGAAGGACTTCCATAAATATGTATGGGTTCCCCACAGGCCTGTCATAAGAATGGCTGATCAGGTATCAACTAAGATAAGACCTGTATTCAATTGCAGTCTTCGAACAAAAGGAGCTCCTTCTCTTAATCAAGCCTGTTATCCAGGTATAGATTTGTTGGTTCCCCTTCTTCGTCTTCTTTTAGCTTTTAGAACCAATAAATATGTGGTTGTTGCGGACATATCTAAAGCTTTCTTACAAATCTATCTCAAGCAAGAAAGTGACCGTAACAAGTTTTGTTTCTTCTGGGAAGAAGATGGCAGGCTTGTTACTTATCGGTACGCAACCATCATATTCGGACTTGCTGTTTCTCCCTACATTTTGGGAGCTGTTATTAGACACCACATTCAGAATAACTATCCTTATGATTTAGTCTCTCGTCTTCTGATAAATAATCTTTATGTAGATAATTTTATTTACACTCACTCGTCCCCAGAAGTACTGAGAAACATTTACACCACATCAGTTCAAAGAATGAAGGAAGGAGGATTCAACTTGTGTTCTTGGAACACTAACCATTCAGATCTTAAGGCTCAAATAAAACAGGATAACATGTTTTCTTCCCATAACTGCGAAGAGGAAAAAGTTCTAGGTTACCTTTACCATCCTGGTAATGACACCCTGAGACTCGCAGACTTTGAGTTATCATCAGTCAGTTCAAAAAGAGATCTGCTCTCTCAAGTTAATAAAATCTTTGATCCTCTTTCTTTGTTTCTTCCTGTCACATTGAGAGGTCGACTTTTGATGAGACGTATATGGGAAAAACAAATGAGTTGGGATGACCCTATCGATCTTGAAATAAAGGAGGATTGGGAAAAATTAAGGGCCGATCTTGACTCTCTTAAGAGTTTATCGTTCAATCGTTTTTGTTTTGATACCTCATCGACTAATGCAACCCTTAACATCTTTTGCGATGCTAGTTCAAAGAGCTATGGATTTGCGGCTTACATCACCTCCCCAGAACAAGGTCCTTCGTTAATGTGGGCCAAATCTAAAGTAGCTCCTCTCAAGGGAAAAACCCTTCCTTGTTTAGAGCTTTTATCCATCTTTCTGGCGCTTAAATGCCTTCCGCAGATCGTGACTAGCCTACAAGAGGTTGAATTTAGTAAGGTCAACGTCTTCTCTGACTCCCAAATCGTTCTTGCATGGGTAGCTGGAGGAGGTAGCAGGACAAAACAAATTTTCGTTCGGAATCGTATACAGGACATTAAGAGTATGGTTTCATCTATGAGGAACGATAATTTAATACCGATCTCATTTAACTACGTCAAAACAGATGAAAACCCTGCAGACCTTATAACTCGTGGTTTGTCCTGTCGCGAATTCATGAAGAAGCTCGAACTATGGAAGAATGGACCAGCTTGGCTTAAACACGACCAAGTGTATTGGCCTAGTTATCAGCAAACAAGGAGTGTACAGGAAGGGCTTTCAACTACCTTCACAGTCATTCAAGCCCCACCTCCTCCTATTATTGACATGACCAAGTATTCTTCCCTTTCAACTTTGTTAAGAGTATGTGCTTTACTCTACAAATTCGGCACATCTTCCATCGATCCTATTGAAAATGATAGGAAAGCTCGACTTTTCTTGCTCAAGATTATGCAACAAGAAAGTTTTCCTGTCGAACTTCGTTTTTTGAGAGAGATTCAATCGGGATCAACTTCTTCAAAACCACCTGATTTAGTTTCTCGCCTGAACTTCTTTTTGGACGATTTGGGTCTTATAAGAAGTAAAGGACGGTTGTCTCGCACTAACTACTATAGTTTCGAGATAGTCAATCCGGTAGTCCTTGGCAAGTCCCATCATCTTACCACCCTGATTGTCAGAGATGCACATGTTTCTTGTAAACATCTTGGCATTCAAGCTACTTTGACCTTCATTCGTTTAAAGGGCTACTGGATAACTTCAGCTCGTCATACAATAAGAAGAGTTTTATCGGAATGTGTGACTTGTACAAAGTTCAACAGCTTTTCTTATTCTTATCCAAAGTTTACTAATTTCACAAAAGCGCAAGTCAATTTCTATCGTCCTTTCTCAAATGTTGGAGTGGATTTTACTAAACATTTTTTCATTAAAATTAAAGGGTCCACCCAACCTCAAAAAATGTATATTCTTCTTTACACCTGCCTCAATATTCGTTGTGTTTATTTGGATCTTATCCCAGATATGTCTGCTAGGGCATTCGTTCAATCGTTCCAACGCTTTGTGGCTAGGTTTGGAGTTCCTGAATTCTTATATAGCGACAATGCTCGGTCGTTTAATAAAGGTGCGGATGCTCTCGAGCAGTTTGTTGTATCAGAGGTGGGTTCCGAATTTTTGCGTAAAAATCACATTAAACATATCCGCATTCCCCTATACAGCCCTTGGATGGGAAGTATGTGGGAAAGGTCAATTCGGACCGTTAAAAATT
>JABUQX010024901.1:0-47500 GCA_015478945.1 Trachelipus rathkii | reverse complement strand
ATGAGATATCGATATTTTTGAAAAGATGGTAGATTTTACAACAGCTTAAGTAGGGCAGAATGGCTTCACCCGTTTTTATAAAAATCACAGAATACTACTAAAAACCAAAAATGAAGATAAAATAAACTTACTTTGGTTGAATGCGGTAGAGCAAGAGCGGGCTGGTATTTAGAACTCATAGAATTTTATATAGCCATAATATAATATATACTATATATATATATATTTATAGATATATTAAATATATATACTATATATACATATAATATATATAATATGTCGTATTTATATATATACGCGTATATATATATATATATATATAAAACATTAAAAAATCACAGGATATACTCTATAAAAAAATAAATGTATGCATAAAAAAATGAAATGATTTAAAGTCTGGAAAAAAAGTTAGACCTCTCAAGTTTTTAAAAATTTTTCGCCATAAGTCTTTTCTTATAACAAAATAGTGCCTCGTGTCATTTTCGGCCATCATTTCCAGTTAGATAAGATTTGTGAGTATACATAGATTTACATTGTTTACTTAACAAAACATTATAACCTAAACTAAGGGCCTAAAATGAGACCTAACCTAGATGGTAAAAATGAAAAGTCTAAGAGTTTTAACAAGTGAGAGGCTGTAACTTTTTTTTCTCCTAGCCATTTTTTTTTTTTTTTTTTTTTTATTCATTAACTTTTTTTTTAAGTAGGCTATATCCTGTGATTTTATAAAATTAAGGGGTAAGCCCTCTGCCTACTATGAACCAAATAATATCGATTATAATATCCATTAAATTCAAGGGCCATGTCTTTTGTCAAAAGTAGGCAGAATGGCAATCACCCCCCAATATTTATAAAATCACAGATATACTCTAAACAGCGTTTCTTAAACCTTTTAAGCCTCACGACCCCCAAAAGCCAAAACGTATAAAGTTAGTAACCTGGCAACCGCTAATTACCCCATATATATATATAATATTATATATATATATATATAATATATATATATATATATATATTATATATATATACTATAATATATATATATCAATATATTATTATATATATATAATATATATAATAATACGGTATATAATATATATATATATATTATATAATATAATATATTATATATATTATTATATATTATATACAATATATATATTATAATATATATATATATATATAATATATAGATTTTTGATATAACCACGGAGTTGAAAATCACAATCTTATATCTTTTAATTCTAATACATTTCTATAGTCAAATAATAACTGTGTAACATTTGATTATAATTCATTAATAAAAGCTGTTTTTCGTACATTAAATATGTTATTTTTGTGACCCGCCGCGACCCCCCTTATATCCGCTCACGCCTCCCTGTGGGGTCGCAACACCCCGGTTGAGAAACAATGCTCTAAAAAAATAGACTAAAAAACCAGACGTGACTGTCTCTTTAGTAAAAAGGTTACAGCTTCTCAAAGTTGTTAAAACTCCCATATACTTTTCATTTTTTGATCCATCCAGGTTAGGTCTCATTTCAAGCCCTCTAGCTCAGGTTATGATATGTTTTGTTAAGTATACACAGAAAAAATCTATATGTACATACTTAACAAAGCTTATCATAACCTGAACTAGGATGGCCTTAAAATGAGCAAGGCCCACTAATTTTTTTTATAAGAAAGCCTATGAGAAAATTTTTAACTGTGTGAGGCTGTAATTTTTTTTCCTAAAGACAAATCATTTTATGGTAATAGCAGTGCAGAGGGGTTGCCACCCCCGATTTTTATAGAAATCACAGGATATTCTCTACTCTAAGAAAATAATAATGAAGAATAATGAAAATCATTGCTCTCTTTAGGAAAAAAAGTTAAAGCCTCTCTAAGATGTTAAAAATCCCATAGGAATTTCTTATAAAAGAAAAAAAAATTAAAAATCACATGATATATATATATAGCCTATATTCTAAAAAAATAATAATAAAGCTTAAAAAAAACTAATATGATTTAAGTCTTTAGGAAAAAAAGTTAGAGCCTCTCAAAGTTTAAAATTTTCCCATAGGCTTTCATATAAAAAAAAATTAGTGGACCTTGTTTTCGGGCCATCCTAGTTCAGGTTAGGGTAAGATTTGTTAAGAAACATTAGAAATAAAAAGACGTAAGAAGCCCATGGGCCTATCTACGACTGCCATCAGCCTAACGGAACCAATCACCAAACAACATGCTCATGCAAATCCACAAAGCACCCTAGGCTTGTCAATAAACTATATAGCTACAGAATACACAGTCTAGATCATGTTCATGCAAATGCACAAAGCACCGGAGGGCTTATCAATAACTACAATTAAAAACTATATCTAAAGTCTATATATACATGCTAACCACACTACAGCTATAATAGCTATAATAACGTGCAATTAACCTTAATAAATATAGTAACTAAAACTGCATTTGCTTAGTTCAAATATTTATATGAATACCTAACCATCTAATACCTATCCAGTCCTTTTTAAGTATTGCAAGTGAGTCATAACCATCTCCTGTGGAAACCAATTCCAAAATTTTAACAACTCCTATTACTGAATGAATGCTTCTATTATGAAGATGGAATGCTTTCTTCTTAATTTCTTATGCCCCTGGTCACCTGTCCGTGCTCTACTATGAAAGAATTTATGTTTTGTTTTTAATAGATGTAAATTTTGTAGACTTGTTATGCATGTCCCTATGAGAAATCGTTCTTTCCTTCAGAAAACATTCCGACTCCTTCAGCCTCTCTCTTCATAGCTCTTAACCTCAACCAGAAATCAAGTCTTGTGCTCTATGTGCTACTCTCTCTAGCAATAATCTAAGTCCTTTCTTTAATATAAGGGCCCAAACTTGTGCACAATACTCTAATACGGTACTACAAATAGCTATTATACAGTTTCTTATTACTTCTTTGCTCTGTAAACCACATTGCAATTTATTATGCCCAAGCATCTATTAGCTTTGTCCTTGCTTCCAAACATTGGATTAGCTTACTTTCAAATTGCGCTTATAATCACATCTAAATCTTTTTCTTGTCTACAAACTTTAGCCAATCCATTCATATCGTTAGTTAAAACTTTTATTTGAGTAACCTGTGAAAACCTTACACCTTTTACTATTAAAATTCATTTGCCACTTATCTGCCCACCCAAGAAGTTTATCAAAGATCATTTTATTTATACATCTTCACTATTCCTAACTGAGGTGGCATGGTATCATCGCAAACTTAGAAACCTTGCATTTATCCCTGATCTAAATCATTTATATATATGAGGAACAATAGTGGGCTCCATCACTGAACCCTGTTGGACACCAACTCTTCACTATTTCCATGTGACTTATTGCATTTAGTTGTACACACTGGTTTCTATCCACAACCACTCTTCAATAAAAAAAAAAAAAAAAAAAAAGAAAAAAAAACGACCAACGCAATTAGCCTATACAGTGGTCGGCAAACTCATTAGTTCAACAGAGCCAAATATCAACAGTACAACGATTGAAATTCCATTTAAGAGCCAAATTTTTTAAACTTAACTATATAGATAGGTACATTGCTATTAACTTCATTAATCTTTCTTCTGGAAAGGGTTTTTCTCATTAGTCGCTCCCAGAGCACTCGCCTAAAGATAAAGACATAAACACCAACTAAGTATATATAAAATAGAAAATAAGAAAACCAGTCATGACGAAGTTTCAATCGCACGTGATATTTGTGAAGAGCCCACTCAGGGGCCAAAAACCCCATGTGCTCGTGACGACCGGTTATGCCGACCCACTGACCTATACCACCTTGCATACATCATCAGCCTTATGTTGGATCCTATCGAAAAAGCTTGCTAAAAGTCTAACTAATATATATTAACTGATCTCCCTTGTCAATGCAGTCAGTATGTATTACATAAATTCTAAAAGGTTCTAAAAACAAATGACCTACCACTTCTGAAACTGGCCTGGAGTTCATACAATCCTTGTTATCTCTAACATTCTCCATATGACCTTTCAGTAACTTTTCCAAACTTCTACAAGTTAAGCTAACTGACCTTTAATTTCCCAAATCTTCTTACTAACCTTTCTTATACAATAGGCACAACATAATTTTCCATTCATCTGCTACCCACCCCCCCCCTCACTCAAATGTCTAATACAAGATAAGCTTAAAAATCAATACAGTGCCTTTGCAATGCTGTACCTACCCTCTCTCACAATCTACCGCATATACATCATGCTGCAGCTTTACTGGGTCATATGATCCAGTAACTGTTTAATATTTTTTACCTCAATTCAAATTCTGTAAGTCTATTTGTACATGCAATACAAAACCATATAGTCTCCAACTATTACCTAATCTTTCCCAGTAACACTGCAGCAAATCAGCATTGAAATGTTAACCAACTCCTTATCTTTTTGCATTGAGTGCCATCATCCTATTTACACAAACCATAATATGCACACATTATAAATTTATAAAAGTACGACATTGGGTACTTATTACTATTCATTGCTAAATTATTTCTGCATCTCTCTCTTTGCTTTCTTATAACCTTACACTCTACATCTACTCTCTTCTATACGTTCTTCTAATCCATCCTCCTATTACTACCCTTGAATATTTTCTACTATTATTTTTTCACTTCTCTACGTTCTTAATCTCCTCATTCCACAACAGGTTTCTCTTATGCCACCCTAAATACTTAATCTACATTTAAACACATATGACTAAATATTCATAGAATCTGCTTAAAATGTTCTCAAATGATGAACGTAGTTTTGGTCTTTTAAACGGATATGCCGGATAGTGAATTAGCCGGCTGGAAGTTAACCGGATATCCGCGGATATCCGTCGGAATTCCGCAGTCTGTTAATATATATACCGGTATATGGGTAAAGGTATAGCACAGACTCCACATATTTTCTGAAAAATTCTAAAGTCCAACATCAATAATAGTCGATATGTAATAATATAGCGTCTATATATACTTATTATATTAGCGTATATATATAATATATTACTTAATATTAATTTATATATTAATAATTAATATATATATACATATCGATTGTATGATTTATTTGAAAATTTTTCAGAAAATTTGTGGAGTCCTGTGCTATACGTTTACCGCCCGCATCTATATATATACGCTATATAATATATATATAATATATATATATATATATATATATATTACTCTATATATAATATATATATAATATATTATATATATAATACTACATACAGGGTGTCTCACGAGTTATGCTACAGCGGTGTATCACCCTACGGTGATTAAGTATGAAAATGTGTAGGAATTAAGTTCGATTATTTCATTCATTAAGGAGGATGGTATATTTTACGTTGGTGTCTGCGCACACGTAATACAAAAACCGAGCACAAACATGTGAATGTCAGAATGGGATGAATTACTTTTTATGCTTCTATGAATCACATAAAAATAAGTGGGCATCTTCTCTGACATTTTTGATACGGTTCTTCGTTTCACGCGATGTACTCATAACTCGTTCAATTGTTACCAACAATTTAGTTTTTTTAAAACGTGAAATGTGAAAAGGTTGCGAAACAATTGTATTTCAGATAGTTCATAATATCGAAACATGTAATGTAATAACGTTGTTAATGGATCATAACAAATTTACACCTCTGAATCTTATCCACAACATGCAAGAAGAGTTCAGGTCGTTCCACTTGTTCACTACAGTATTTACAAATTTGTTTGAAACGCTTCATCCCCACGCGAATACATGCTCCGCCTCTGCTGCCAGGTTCATTGCAATGCCAAGTCAGTGACAGCCGGTTTGATTCCCCTACATGCGTTGTCATTCGACGGCGAAGATCATGGGGCGAGATTCTGGGTCATTAAACCCAGCGTACACGTATGTTTGAGATACCCACAGAAAGTAGTCAGTAGTGTTAAGTCGGGTGAACGCAGCAGGCCATGGAAATGGACCGGATCTTCCGATCCATCTTCGGAAAGTTCTGTCGAGGTAGGTAGTCACTATAGCTGCATTATGTGCTGGGCACTCATCATTTAGTAATATATTCTTCGTTATGTTCTTAAAGGTTATATCACTCAGGAGGTAACAAGCCGTCTGCAGGAAATGGAGGTAACGCTGTCCTGTCAAATTCCCTCGACGAACTAAGGCCCGATAATCCTACTATTTGAGTATACCACACCAAACGTGACTGAGTATGATACCTGGTGATTATTAGTGAATTAGACGTTTGCGTTTGTTTCCGCCCAAAATGTCTGAAGTTCCACTGCTTATACCATACCGTTATTGTAAAAGCGAGAATTTCATCGGTCCATAAGATATTCTCCAATAAGTCCGGTACATCCATTAAAAGGCAATCAATGACAGCTAGGAAATCCAGCCGCCCTTTTGTCTCCACAGATGCAAAACCATAGCACAATGTATGGCCTAAATGGATACATGTTGTTGCAACACGAATCTGTCGTATGGTTTCCTTCCATATTCCAAGACCGAACTAGCCTGCGTAATGAGGACGTTTGATTTTCATGGATGTATAGCAGAACGTCAGTTCAACGTCGAATGTACGGACCGACACCCCTCCGTATGTTAATGAGGGGTTGAACTATCGACTGTAACCTGAAACCGTCTGTAAACTTCTATGGATGCCATGTGCTCGCGGTCGTCGATGTGATACGGTCATAATTCTGCAGCAGCTCCGAGCTTCCAGTTTTTGCGTTAATGTACACTCCAACATTCACGCTTTTCGTCTGCGTATACTGTTCACGTGGCATGTTCCAAATGTTTGACTTTGACTAAACAATGACTAAACAACAAACCACTCTGAAGTTATACGTTCACTATCACTTTATTAACGCATAATCTCATAGGTTATGAACATACCTTCCATATGATGCTGTTGTTTGTACACATTCAAACCTGGCGTATTTTATTGGCTACATAGTACATATGTATGCAAAAAAAAGTCTCAGTTTTTTTAATCTAAATTCTCTTTGGTTAGCTGTAAATCGCTATTTTAAATTTATATGTGGATATGCCTATTTGTATGAAGCCTAATAAATTCATTTGACAGCATTTCGGCTTTTTGTACCGCACACGATGTCTAACGGATACTCTAGTGTTTTATGGTACAATGTTGGAACGTCACCGTATCAATATAATGTTCGAGAGTGAGAAGCCCACTCATTTTTATGTTGCATTCACAGAAGCTATAAAAAATATATCATTCCCATTAGACATTCGCATGTTTGCGCGCGGTTTTTGTATTGCGCGTGCGCAGACACCACGTAACATATCCCATCCTCCTAATGAATTAAATAATCGAACTTATTATTCTTACACATTTTCATGCTAAACATCCGTACGGTTTTACACCACTGTAACATACTCGTGAAGACACCACTATAGTATATATATTATATATATTATATATATATATAATATAATATATATATCTAATAATATATACTTAGTATATATATATATATATATATATATAAGTATATATCAAGCGTTCCGCAATTTAGGTCCGCAATCCGCAATTGCGGAGTACCAAAATAAATCGAGTAATTGCGATTGCGATTAATTTGAAAATGTTGCGGAATTGGTCCAGTTCGACAATGCTATATCATTCGATTTAATTCGCAATTCTGCAATAGAGACCAAAAAATTGTGGAATTCAGTGAATGCAAAATTTATAGTCACAAATTTTTGCCCATCTTTGTACCTCTGTCACTTACATCGAAAAATAAATTTTGCCGACAGTCCCTTGTTGGAGTTTTGTACATAATAATAATTAATAATAATTGTATAAGGCTTTATGCATGAATAAAAGTTTGAAATCACCAATTTATTTTTCTTTTATACATAATTTTTGGGTCACTTGCGGTAAAGCATATAATTATGAAACGTTCGCACCAAATTCAGTAAAATGTATTGTTTCTTTCAATGATAAAGGGGAATAAAATAATATAACAATGGTACCCCAACATCGAAAGTCTAACAATATATATATTATATATATATATTATATATATTATATATATATATAATATATATTATTATATATATAATAGTATATATATATATATATTATATATATATATATATATATATAAATCTACTAATTTTTCAAATTATTTTGAATATTTTCCCAAACGAGGAAGAACCTACAAGGGAAGTAACTATCCGGTTATCCGGCGGATAACAATGATAAATCCGGCCGGATACCGGATAGTCAAAAAACTTGGGCCGATAGGCGATACCGGATACGTTTGCGGATATCCGGCCATCCCTAGTCTTAACTTTTTTCCCAGTCAGTTATTATTAAGCATATCTCAAATTTGGTAAAATCGCCATTTCAGAATCTACAGATTTTTTCTTAATCGCTTGCAATTTTAGGCCCAGATATTAACATCATATAAATCTAATATATATAGTCACTAACTTCTAAATCTCCTCAACTCTAATCTCATCCACCATACTTTCATTGTTTGTTAATATTAAGTCTACTAGTGCATCGTGTCTTGTGGTTCATGGACCATCTGGCAAAAAGTTGTCTAGTAGGCTATATAATTTAAAAACAGAACTACTATGTTCCATATTAGACAAGGAATCCATTGAATTGCAAACAATTAAAATACTTTATGACTGTACTTTTTCTTTATGTGCTGCTGTCCTCAATTTTTCAGCAATTTCTGTCTAATTCCTTGCCTCTGCCAGATTCTATAAAATCCCTATTCTATTATGATTTATTGACATAAAGGATATCGTACCCACCACCGATTCTAACATTATGATTAATTTTAGTCAGTCATTAACACAGGATTGAATATTGCTTTTAAATAACGTGACTGCTGCACGACGTAGCTCATGCTGGTATACAATAAAAGTGAATATCTGTCTATTTCATATTCCCGAAAGGAGTCCCATATAATTCTTCATTAACCCATGCTTCAGTTCTGCAAATAAAGTCTAGATTCTTATGGTATAAACTAATAGTCATCTTTTATTTCTTAAGGCTATGAGCATTTTGTAGAAGCATTGATATTTGAAATGCTGTTATTTTTTATTGCTATCATTATTAACACTAACAACACTAATTTTATTTATCTCACCACTATTACAGTTCCATTGCTATTATTCATATCCAGATTTAGCCCATCACCTCCAACTTTTACCTATTTTTTTTGCTAAACAATTCCAAACTGGTACTAGGAAAAGCAACTACTTTACGCCTCAAGTGAACTCATCTGCTGCAAAAAGATCTTTATCCAAAAATTTTCTCCACAAATCCAAAACCTAAATTTTTCTGAAAACATAATTTCCTAACCTTTCATTTACATCTAAAGCCTACTTTCCCCATTCCTGACCTTCACCTAAACTAGGAAAATCCCAGAATCATGCACCTTCTTCTACTAGCTTTCCAACTTCTGAATCAATCCCTATACTCGCTTATTAATTCTTCTCTGCACACACTCCTATGTCCCTATTCATTTATATCCCCCATGCACATCACTCTAATCACATTGTAAGAATCATCTCTATCTCTTATCCTATTCCACGATATCACTCACTGCTGGCCTAAGTTTGACTGTATGAATATGTTTTGTTTAGGTATTCACAGAGAAATCTATGTATTCTTAACAAATCTTATCATAACTGACAGAATCTGGCCCCAAAATGAGCCCACAAGGCCCACAAATTTTTTTTATAGGAAACTTTTAAACTTTGACATCCTGTAACTTTTTCCTAAAGACTTAAGTCATTTTTTTTTTGCATCATTATTTTTTTAAGGTATACTGTGATTTTTATATAAGAAAATCATATTAATTTTATGATTATTTTTACAGCTAATATATTTTAGTTGAGTATTGGACACAGGTGGTCAGTGTTTTAGATTAACCCAAGCCTAGCTATTAGGAGATTTGACGTAGCTGTTTTTTTTGCAGTTTATTAAGATGGTAGTTAAATTAGGATTTCGTGTATTGTGAGTTATCAATCTTTAGCAATTGTTATATTAATTTTGTGATAATTTAAATTAACTTTCCCAGATCCATAGGTTAAAGTTAGGCCTACTCTATAATTTTCATATAACCTTAGCCTAGGCTAAGCTATATTCAAGCTTGTTCAAATTTTTAACTTGTTTTAAGGTTTATTTCTTTTCATTTTAGGCTTTGGTAATTGTTTACAATAAGGTCTCAAACGATTTTTCTATAAAAATCACAACATAGACTAAAAAAATAGTAAGATAGATAAAAAAAAAAATTTTGTTCTCTGTAGGAAAAAAGTTAATACCTCTCAAAGTTTGGAATTTTCCCATAGGTTTTCTTTTTAAAAAAAACTGAGTGGGCCTCAAGGTTGATTTAGGACCATCCTTGTGCACATTTATTTCAAATATTGAAAAGGTACGGTATATATATATCAGTGTTAATCTTGACTAAAATGCCACTAGGCTCACTATAATGAAACAATAAAGTTGTTATTGTTGCATATTAATAATTTTTCAAAATATCTCATTGTTGAAAATAACAGCAAAAATTTAAAAAAAAAAAAACTCAGTTTGTTTTTTTTTGTTTTTTGGGTGGGTGGGATTTTTAATGCCAGCTCTAGATATTTTGGGTGAATGTGCTTGGATTATGCTGTTATTTGGCTTTGCCAAAATCTCTCTTTGGGTTAATTGAGTATGAATGTGTTTGATAACATTTCTGGGTGTCTGGAGGGGGGTGGGGAAATTGGTTTATATATTTTGGAGTAATATAATGCTGGTGTGATTTTTTTCCTTTAAAGTTCAGGGGGTTGTTGTGATGTTTAATGTAGGTGGTGATCTATTGAGAGGGATTATTTCTCTTTAGTAGCTTGAAGAGAAAATGTTGGTAAACTTTAATCATATTTCCGCAAAGGAATTTCCCCTCAAGTTTGTTTTGAAAACCATAAATCATTGTTATTGCTCTATGCTGAATGACTTGCAACATATTAATATCCTTTTATAGATTTGAATATTAAACCTATGTAAAGTATTCAGTTAATAGCCTAAAGTAATAGAAGCTTACCAATTATGACCTTCCTCTTACCGTATATTTTGAACAGTAAAAATTTACTCAAGCATTTGTTTTTAAATCATATTTCAGATTTAAAGTACTCAGACAATATAAGTCAAAGAAATCCATATTTATCTGACTTGTTCACTAATTATTCTTCAAGAAACTACAAACATAAAAGTGATTGAAAGACGTGAAACTGAACAACCCATTCAGAATACTAATATGGAAACATCAGATAATGATAATGACCAAATAGGTAAATAAAGAAATAAACATTTTTTTTTTTTTTATCTTGGCTTGCAGTATAAAGTTTAATTTTAAAAGCAGAACTGTTTTTATATCATAGCAGTATGCGTCACTTTTGTGCAGTATATTTAAAATTTGTAGATTATCTTCTATTAATAGTTGTCTTATTTAAGACATGTTTATTTAATCATACCCAGAAATGCTTCTGTTTGTAGTAGTCAACATGACACCTTTTCAACTCGAGAGGGAATGAATTTACTTATAGTTTTCTTCTTTTAAACTTTACTTAATAATAGTTAGAACTTTGGGTTTGCTATTTTAAAGCTCCCAAATTAATCATTTAAATTTTATTTTGAAGAAAAACAAAATGGAAGAGAAGAGAAAGTTTCTTAATTTTTTCTTTTTCGCTAATTAATGTTTTGGAGAGTAAGGGAAAATTTTGTGATTGTAATAATTTGATTTCTTTTATTCACTGATAAAAAAAAAAATGAAACCAGAATCAAATCGAAGACTGACAAAATAAGGAAAAATGTTCTAGATTTTACCAGTAGAATATGTAAGAATGAGCATAGCAGTTTAATCTGGGACAGAGAGTAAAAGTCTGTAAAAGGAGAGAGTTACAAAATTCAGTGACCAGAAAGAGATTGTAGAGAATCAGTGAGAAGTAGAGAGTTGTTAAGTCGAAAAGCCATTGACTCCACACTTTTAAGGAGAGCTGTATGTGTGAAACCACCCTGATATGTAGTGCATTTTCCATACAAGAACAAACAGGTTTGATGATGAATTAAAAAGCTCAACCTATTAAAGTCTTATTTAATGAGAGAGATAATGTGATCCTTCCAAGAAAATTCACAATAAAAGGAAACGTTAAGTGTATTAGGATCGGAAGAGGATTGACTTTGTGTTTTAGATGTTGTAGATGTGAGGAGGATTATGCCAAGTTGATGGATGAAGGAACCTAGTTTTTGAGGTATTGAAGCCAACTATTGACATGAGAAAAATCGGAGGTCATTTGTTTCAAGGCCACCTTACTATCATTGGCTATTTACTTTCAGTGGGAACTCTTGTTGAATTGAATGGAGAAGTGAATAGTGGAGTCGTAGGCATGAGTAGTTATTCGATTTGGGAGATAGATGATCATTAATGAAATAGAGAAGAGTTGTGGATATAATTGAACCCTCAGGGACACCACTATCAATAATTTTAAAGGGTGAACGATGATGGTCAACTACAGCAGTTATAGAATGTCTGTAGCGAAAATGAGAAGGATAGATGAGGAATGAACCTATTTTAATAATCAAAGCATAATGTCAGACTTTATCATTCACTGAAATGAAGAAGACTAGAGGACCAAGAATCAGAAGGATAGGAAAGAATATCATCAGTCGAGCGCTCCCTATGGAAGCCTTATTGGTGATTAGAGATAAAATTAATAGCTTTATTGCTTCCAATTCTTCTGGTTAAGGATAGATTCAAAAAGTTTGAAAATGTCACTTTAAAGCAGGGTTGGCAATAACAAAAAAAAATTTTTTTTTTTTTTTTCCCTCCTCCTCAAAAGAAAACAGTTCTTGAGTTTGATGCAGAATAAAACCATTTTCAAATAATTAACATATTGCCATACTATTAATATAAATAATTAACATACATTTTGACAGATTTTTAGTTTATTAGTAGCCAAGGTCCTACTGATGTCAATTGATGTGAAAGAATTCAAGTTTCAAATATGATATCCCCTTTACCTACAAGTTAGCAAACTCCCAGTAGCTCACCACAAGATCACTGCAAAGGACTATCAGGGTTACAATTTTTTTTTTTTTTTAATTGCCCAATCCACTCTGGTTTTATTATAAAACACTTGGCAAAATGGGGAAAAGTTGTGGGGTTTATTAATATATCAATTATATATTATTAATAGTGATGGGACGATTAATCATTATCAGATATAGTATCTCATATCATTGTCATTTTGCTGATTATATTTGCAAGATGAGTGAGGAAATATTACCAGAAACTGTGAGAAAGATTGTTTTTTGCATCGTAATTTAACTTAAAAAATTTAAGTACTAGAATTTTTGTGTTTGTCCATTGTTCTCAGTAATTAGCAATATTAAAATTTTTTAAAATCAATGTTTTGAAGATACTACTATATATTAAAATTACACTTAAAATATTAGTTGAATTAGAGGAACATGAATGATTTACACTTAATAAGATTCATTAATCTATTATTATACTATATATTAATTATCTATTAGTATTATTATATTATTATTTTATATTATTCATTATTATTATTTTTATCCACGCCATTTCTTCACCCAAAAGGGTAATGGTGCGTTAAATGCCAGGAATACAAAAGTAATAGAAAGAATGTGCAAGTCAAAAAGAAAATCCAGCCTTGCCGCCCAGTTTATACATAGTGGAAATCATTGCAGTCGAAAATACCTAGATTTTCACAGGGACGCTGACATCTTCACTATGACTCTTCGGTCAATGTGTGGTTCATCCTATGGCCCAAGTGGGCACAATCATACTCTACAAAACTCTACCATTCAATCCAATTATGCAATCCTTTTTCTCGACATTGCAAATCTCACAGTTTTATTTTGAATTTTAATCAATGAATCTCCTTTTTCTTCATCTCTCTAAGGCAGTCTCTATTGATATAGGGAAGGACTATACATCGCTTTAACCACCACCAACTATCATCCAATCTTTCAACAACCAAACCATTCAACATACTTTCTTTTAATTCCATTCATTAACTTTCTTCACACCACACAACTCTCTAATATGGACGTTCATTCCTCATTTTATGCATTCTTCACACCAAACACCCCAGTAAGATTGTCCATCGAACACATTGTGATTTAGATCTATACAATCTTATTTCAGACATAGTGCTCACTACTATATTAACACAGGTAACAACATAGCCCTCATGTAGACCTATGCAACCTAAATGATATAGTACTTTACATTCAACACGCGATTTATATTGCATCTCAGCCACTTTCTGCCATTACAATTTCTAGTAAGATCTGCGTCATCCGGTCCTTTTCATTCAATCTATATATATAATATTTAAACTCAGACATTTGTTCAGGTGCTCACTATCTAAACATAAATTACACTGGGGATGTCCTCACTCACCCATATCTAAACTGCTTATCTTACATTTTACTTTCAGTACCCTATACATCCTCGCATTCTCTACAAGTCTATCAAACTCTCTTCAGATAAAGAAGAACAAAAAAATATCATCAATTATATAATGTAGGGCCCTCAGCTCTTCATTCTCATCATCGTTAACACCATCGTTCACCATCATTGTTCTATGACCCATCCCTATAACAAATTGAATTACAGGATCTACATCTTGTCACTCCGGCTATTTAATATTAACCATATGCCTTTCAATCATTTTTTTTACAATGCTCACTATCGTCTACAGAATTTGTTTCATTTAGAAGCTTAACGACAACATCCTATTACTCGCTCATATGACTCTGTAACCCTACCTATATCGCCTGTTGAAATCCATAAAACCTTAAATAGACAATTTTCTTTTTGTATCATTTTTTTCATCAATTTTGTTTCATTAGAAGATTGAATCTCACATGGTATTAATCTCTCTTCTAACTGGACCTTGTTCTCACATCGTTCTCAAGTCACTCGATTCCTCATTCCGCACATACCAATTCTATCTTTACAACCTCAATTAACTAATTCTCCTATATTCCTACAGTTTCTTTTTTCTTTTACCTTATTTAAGGGTGTATTATGTTCTTCCAATCTGAACTATACGCTCTAACGCTTGTAAAGACTTCAACCATTCAATCAATTCATCTCGCTAATTTTATATTTACCCCCAGTAAAGTATCATCTATTCAGAGATCTATTCTTAAATTTCCTTACCACATTACTTAACCAAAAATACCTTTTTCTCTTGACTCACACGCGATATTCATATCACTCATTCCTTTACTGCCAATGTTATCCCAGATTTGAAGTGTTCTCAACCTCATATTCCAATTTCGTGAATTACGAGGCCCATCTTTATTCATTATTTATGAGTATTCCTCTTACTCTCTTATTAACTTTTCATGCTTTCTATAGGGGAATTGTATTGAGTGTTGAGGACAGAATATGGTCCCAATTTTAGAAGTGTGAGATTGTAGATCAATTTATAATTAAATAGAAATGATGAGAAAATGGGAGAGAATAAATTGTGTTTAGGTGTGACAAGCAATAGGTATTTGGAAGCTCTGGTTGCGGTGATGATGATAGACATTCTGAAATGGATTAAAGTATGTATGGAATAGTAGTGAACTGTGTTATGAAGTTAAAAGTGATTGGTTTAAGGAGGATATGTTTATTTTCAAGTGGTTATTTATTTGTAAAGGATGAGGTTTAAGAAAGAGTTAGAGGTTAATGAGTGGAGAGGAAGAGTGTTTTGAATAATGGAGAAATGGAAGAGAGTGCAGTTCCTTCTTATTGTATGCCAATGATTTGGTTTTGTGTGGTGAATCTGAAGACAGTTTGAAAGGATTGGTAGACAGGTTTGTCTAGGTTGTGTAAAAGGAGGAGAGTGTGAAGTAATGTTAGATAAGCTAGTAAGTGTATGGTGGTGGTGCGGAGAGTCTCGGGTGGAAGTTGTTAGTGGTGAGCATTGGAAATATATTTGAGTTTAAATAGTTTAATGATATATGTTGCGTGGATCAAGTAAATGATGAAAGTTGTGAATGGCAATAAAGTGGCTTGTGCAATTAAAATCTTGCGAATGTAAAAGGACTAGTTTGAGTGCCTAGGATTATGCTGAGGATTGGGGTTGATTGCATACCCGTGTTAATGTATAAGTAGTGAAACTATGGTCTGGTATAAGGAGTATATATTAAGGACATGTGTGCAGATGGATAATACTTAGAGACGTGTTAGGTGTGAGAAGATTAATGAAATAAGGAATGAACACATTAGGGTGTTTGTGTGGGTGTGAAAAATGGTATAATAAGGAGAAAAACGGGAGTAGATTTGAATGGTTTGGTCATATGAATAACGGATGGATGAGTAGTCGTTGAGTCAAGTGGATGTATATTGGTGGGTGTGTTGGAAATGGACTGACTGGGAGACTGAGCAAAAAGTGGATTAGAGTTAAGTAAAGGAATGTCGAATGAGCAGGAATGTGATTTGGCAGAGGCGAGAATAAAAGTGTATTAAAAGAATGAATAGTGGAGTTTTTTGAAGGGGTATGGTTGTGGGCTTATGCCCAGGGGATTGATATACTCTGTCATTGACAGAATACAACATGAGGGTCCTGTCACAGTTGGTGAAACCTTGGGTAGATTTTGTATGGCTACAAGTAGTTTTTCACTTAGGGTTGGAAGGGAGGTAATAAGGGGGCTCTTTTTCAGTTTGTGTCATGTTCTTTCGACTTCTCAGTTTTTGGTGTATGCTTCGAACCTCACTCCGAATCTGGTGAAAAAAAGTAGATAGTTATAGTATATATATTATAATATTATATATATTAATATATAATTATGATATATATATTATATTATCAATATAATATATATATCTATATTTTATATAATATATATATTATTATATATATATTTTATTTATTTTATTTCTTAGAGGTGTACCGGATTCCAGTCGGCTGGCCGGAAAAGCGTCTGTCATGGAATCCATTTACTTGATATTAAAAATTATTGGATGGATTATTATTATTACATAACATAACCCAATCTAAATCAAATTTAAGCGTAGTTTGTGTGAAGTATTCAACACAGTGTATTACATTACTAATCAGTATTGATTTGGTATAAGATTACTCAAATATCTCAAAATATTGGATATTAAGATATTTGATATAGATCATTTGAAAATCAAATATATATATATATAATTTTATATATTATAATATATATTATTTATTATTTAATTATATATATATAATATATTATATTAATAATTAATATATATTATATATATAATATATAATATAGCTTCATAATAGCTATATAAATATATTTTATTTAATATATTATTAGATTATTAATATATATATATATATAATTATATATAATTATATAAATAATCTATCTATATATATATATATATTATATATTATTATACATATATATATTATAACATATATATATAATATATATATATAATTCTATTAGGGTGGTAGTTTCGAAAAAAATAACTCTACTCCCGACTCGACTCCCAGAGTCTATAATTAAAAACAAACGATCCCTGACTTCGACTCTAAGAGTCGCTATTTTAAAACTGAATTCCAACTCCAACTCTAATGGAAAATTTCATCACAATTTTGTATGATTATTACTAGATCGCTCTGTGGATAATTGTTAATGACCATAACTCTACATTTTATTTATAACCAGTTTATTTGCTATTTTAAAATATTATCCTGGCAATTAATGGATTAATAAAATTCCATCACTGAATGCCATTCTGGTTTTCGTAAATAATGTATAAAAAAAAGTAGTAACCACAATGTTTAGATATTACTCCACTATGCCAACAATTTTTTCAGTACTGATACCTATAACCTGAATTTTCTGATACTATACTTTTACTACCCTATAAATATATCTATAATATATCTATATATATATATATTATATTTATTATATATAATTATATATATATATAATATAAATTATAATATATATTTATATATTATATATAAAATATATAATATATATATATATAGTATTATATTAGATTGGTGAAGTGCATAATATTCTTTCTAAATATAATATAATAGACTTTAAAAATAAAACAAATTTACTATCCTTTTTTTTAAAATCATATAATTAAAATCTTAGAATTTAATGATCTTCTTTACTAAACTCGTTTTTTTACTCCTATTAAATTAACAACTATTTTTTCATTGTCATTTCTTATTACTTTTTCAATATTTATTATTCTTAAAAAGATCATCCTCAAAATAAATCATTTTTTTGCGTTATATTATATGTAAAAAAATATAAAAATCTATAAAATACATTAAATAAAAACTAAAGAATATAAATCCTACTTTCGCGACATTCTCGTGTAAGAATGGTCTTCTAGATAAAAACGGCATGCAAGTTCACTCATAGTTAGAATGATGTTTACAAAAGATGGAAATAAAAATCAATATATATATATAATAATATTATATATTATATATATGTATATTTATATATATAGTATAATATAAATAATCGAAGCACTGGTTAAAAAACAATACTATTTTCTATAACCTGTGGTCAGTGCCCAGGTCGTAGTTGCGCGCATTAAGATTCATTACGTTTATTGAAGTGAAGATATATGTTTGAATACCTTACTCAAAGATATCTAAAACTTATGGATCGTATTAGGTTGGTTCAATAAATAATCTGAAACTGAACAAGTGCGTTTGTGTCTAAATTTCCTTACTAATGTACTTATCAATTTATTAAATAAATAAATGAAGCGTGATTACTCTTTTATCCTTTAAGTACTAACCGAGTAAAGTAAGTTCTGGTTGTTAGTTTTTCAGTAGATGTTCACGCTTCAAGGGTTGGACCTAGAGAATTCAACAGAATCTCTAAGTTACAATCAAACATTCGTATTTTTAAACTTCGGTAATGTACCTAAGTTTGTTACTCCGCAAAACGAAATATCAATTACTCAAGTTACTTCAATAGTATTTCCAAAAGTGTGTTGTCGAAATGTACTTGAAAACTTCATAACTTAGAGTTCTATCTTAGTTATACTGAACAGTTTACAATTCCAAAAATAATAACTATTGGCTAATCCGCCTCAAGTAAAACAATTACAACAATGCTTAAGATTTTCTAAGGTTCATTCATATGGCCTTGTTCAAAGTTAATCCAAAAATTAAAATTGAATTATTAAAATAAACTCAAGCATCAAGTATAATGTCGGAATTCGATTTCAAGACAAGGTTAAATACCGCGGTTGTTAAATAACGTAATTGTTTTAATTCAACTAAAAATTATTTCGACTATCCACAGGCACTTAATGTTTAAACTCACAATAAGTCCAGGCTTAGGAAAAAGTTTGGGTTCCAAAATCACAGTAATTGATAATATTAACATTATCCGAACTTGGCTTATTATGGAATTAAGATGTTCCTTCTCAATTTATGTGGTATTGAACATATCTCACTGTATCAAAACGGAATTAAATTTCAAAGATATAGAACGTCAAAGTAAATGATGATTCATTCGATGATAAAATTGTAAGTGTTCTAAGTAGATCAAATATCTGAGTATATATTGAGAACGTGTATTCTAGAGAAAGTCAATTATTAAAAAATGTAACATAAGTAAAATTTAACTGTCAGATAGAGACTGTAGGTTGATTCACAAATACATGAAGTCCAAAATCAAAGTCAAGTACAAGTCATTTGAAATGTCAAAGTCCAATCAATGTGGATTCTCAAATGTAAAGTATGCTTAAACCATATTTTCAATTATGTTATTATTATCAATCAAAAGGTAAATCAATTAACAAAATGCTCAATTAAGTTTTATTGTTTATATATATTTAAAAAGTATTGATTTTCTTTCATTATTCTGTATTTAATATCATTGTTCGATCAATATATGTCTTTTTCAGGGTGTCGTTGCGAATATATTACGCATTATTGATCCTGTACGAGTTCTTGGTCAGATTAATGATCAAAGTATATGGCGTCGGTCAGTGAATTCAAATATGGTGTAACCGGTGAAACTAAAATGGGCAACGCAGTTCATATGTGCTATACAAACTGATTTTTATATTATATCTATAAGTTAACAGGGCAAATGATTTAGAGGTCTGAAGAATAGAAATTCCCAGATCAAAGTTAATAGGAGGAGCAATTGGCTTTTTCTTTTCTTTTTTTTCTTTTTAAAATTTGTTATATTTCTTCGACAACGTGTAATATTATTCATGGTTTATTAAATTTAAATTTTTAACATATATATTACATAAAGTAATATATAAATTCTATATTCTGACTTTCGTACACAAAACTAAAATAATCAAAACCTGAATAATTTGAATAACATACAGAAAAATATGCTAACTTGCATTACCATATGTATATAACTCCAAAATAATAGTTTTATAACTTATGCACGTTAATTTACCATAGATAACCAAATCGGTCACAAATATAGTTGAATAGATGAAATAATTGCCAAAGCTTTAACAACGGAACTATATTCAATGTTGATGCTTAAATGTGAAGATGACAGCTAAATTCAAATAACAGCCAACAAAAATGGCGCTATAAATTTTCTAATGCGAAAAATGCAGCGCTAAAATCCGAATGATTTGGCTAATAGCAAATATTAGATTTGCCCACGACCGAAACAGCAATGCTAATAAATAATAATAAAGTGCTATTAATAAGTGTAACAAAATATTACAATTTCTTTGTAAGTCAAATCGTCGTATTAGTATCAGTATGCAATAAAATATTAAAATCTAATCAAAAATGTTATTAAATTTTACAACAAAAATTAATATACCTATTTAAAAATAAATACAATAATTATTCACATTATTAATGGTAGACACGTCGAAGGTTCGGTTCAGAATAGCAAGTCAATCGTATATAAATTGTAAACAAACTATGAATAAAACAGACTAATACATAAATATTCCGCAGAGACACGAGCTAATCTACTAGAGATTGAGTTCGATAGTTCAGTGAACTTGCTTTCCTGTTTTAACGTCGCCCTTTGGTGTTTTTGGTGATGTCATATGCAGTGTTTACTACTTCTTAGGATTTTTCTTTCCATAATCCTTAGATCGTATTTTCTATCGAGCGAAATAATCTGTTATCAAGAAAAATAATACATCATTTGTTTAAATATATATATGTTTTTCATTTCTTTATTTTTGAAAGATTCTTAAGTCAAGCTTATTATACAAATAAATTAATATATTTCTTTTTCATTAAATTACTATTTACAGATATGGTTTTCGAAACCTAAATACTAACCACGTAATTATTTTTATAATAACGCACGAAACACAACACATCTACATACGAACACATACGTATCATATACACACACAATAATTGCACTTAACATTTGACACATGACCTAAGGTAATTTTTCTTTCTTTAACACTATTAAGACGGTAATTAGTAATTTTCCATTTTTATTTATATAATAGTTCTTATTATTTTATTTTTATAATTTATTCTTTTGTATTATTTACATATTCTGAACCTTTATATTTTACAATTATATATATACACAAATCTGAGCTTCTTAATATATTTATCAATTTTTAATAATTTATAAATGACCATGCTTAAATTTCTTTATTTAAGCTTGTACTTTTTATCCTTTTTGGAGGTGCTCTACCATGGGCCCTGACATACCCTTCAAAAACCATGTGGTTTGGACGCTGCAAGCCCTGCTTGCAACATAACAAAATGGGCATTTGAGTGCCTATTTTTCTGGTTAATCAAAATATTCTGCACTCTTCTAGTTGTATTTTTACATGAATCTCGGCCCAAAGCTGATACTGTCTATCTCTCTGATCATGAAGAACGCATCTTTTGACTGGTCTTAAGATAATTATAAACTGAATGAAACTAATTTAAAATGCAGTCAAAAAGTAATTTTTTACCAACCTCAATTGGTAAGACAAAATATTCTTTTAGTTTTCTTTAGAAATAATTTTTATTTATAAAGAAGTTTATACTATTCTATTTTATGGCCAAGCAACTAGTTACCACTGCCAAGAGCAATGTTACTTCCTAATATCTTGAGTCATCATCACATTTTTCATTGCCACAGCAACTGTTTCCAACTGCCACAGCAATGTACATATTCTTATTTTTCTTATAAAATGTAAACTATTCAATAATATATACAAAAATGTTTCCTGTTCACTACCTAAAACATACTCGTCTTTTAATCAAACTATCTACGATGTAACTTCCGTTTCTTTTTCTTTCCTCTTTTTCTAGATGTTTCTGCTGGGTTAATCCAAGCGCTAACGGTGTTCTTCTTTGTTTTAGCTTCTTTACCACAACCTATACCCTTTTCAATTTTTCCGATTTCCTCTATGTTGTTAATTTCTTTGTTTATTTCTATTTTCTCCGATATTGTTGGTATTGCTTCTGCAACTTCAAGAACTTGTTCCTCATGGCAATCTATCTCCTTTATATCTTCCTCAACTGTGCTACAATCACTCTCAGAATTCCGACTTGTTTCCAGCATCTCAAGCTCTTGTAATCTAGAAATCATCTGCAGCACGCTCATTTGAAAGTCTTTACAATTTTTCATAAGATGGGCTTCTCCACAGTATAAACAAAATATTTCTATTTGATTATATAGCAACTTGTTCTTTTTAGGTTATTTACTGCTACTTACCAAATGTATTTCATAATCTTTTTTTTCAATATTCTATCTTGTGATTCTGGATTCCAAAAGAAACAAATTTTCACTTTCTGTACAATGGTGCTTCCAAATGGCTTATTTTTACAATGTCTTCTAGTTCTCTGTTATTCGTATTAGGTTTCTTATGTTAATTCCTCCTCTACACTGCTCTGATTTGGTGGTTTGCTTCACAAAAGAACACAACCATTTTCTCCATATAGAATCTTTTTCAATTCTCATCTTATTACATTCACATTGGGTTTTGTCTTGTCACTTGATTGTCCATCAAAACTTCTGGTCTTCTCTCAATTGTTATGGTATGCTTAAAGGCTTAAAGATTTACTAATTGAATCCGGCCTAACCTCACTCATAGAATATTGGGTGGAAAAGCTGGGATAAATGCAAAATGGCAACACTGACCCAGTTAGTTATGGTTTCTGGCGACAATGAAATTAATTTGTTGTAAAGTTGCAAGATATATGTTGAATACTCACCACAAGTATCTAAACTTATCGATTTGTATACTTGCCAATTAAATAATCTGAACTGAACAATCGTTTGTGTTAAATTTATATCACCTTAACTTAGCAACTTATTAATAAAATAAATTGGAAGGGTATAATTTTATCTTTATGTAAACTAGGATATAGTAGTTATCTGTAGTTAGTATTTCAGAGATTGTTACTTCAAGGTTGGACCTGGAACTTCAAACACTCCAAACGTACATCAGCCATTCGTATATTAACTTCGTATGATTTTCATAATATATCTCTGAATTTAACCGTTACAATTCAATTACTCAAGTTACTTCAATAGTATTTCCAAAAGTGTGTTGTCGAAATGTCACTTTGAAAACTTTCAAAATTATCAGAGTTCTATCTTAGTATAAACTAAACTAGTTATACCAAATTCCAAAATATAAACTATTGTCAACAATCTAGGTTCAAGCTAAACATTACAATCACATCTTAACGCAGATATTAAGAAATACTAAATGGCCTTAGTTCAATAGTTAATCCAAATATTAAATTTGAAATATTAAAATAAGCAAAGCATCAGTTATAGAATTCGAATATTCGATTTCATAAACAAGTTTAAAATACCCGTTGTTAAAAGGTATTTGTTATCATATCAACTAAAATATTTCGGACTATCCAATAAGCACTTAGATGTCAAGAAACATTCTCAAAATATAACCCCCTAATCATAATAAACAAAGTATTGATGTAACAATACTATTGTTATAATAACCGTTATTTCCTTAATTTAAACAAGTTAAAGGTGTCGTCCAATATATAAGTCATTCAATTTATGTGGATTCGAAAACCAATCACTGATAAAGTATAAAATTTCAAAGTATATAAACGTACAAAGTAATCCATCTATCAATTGTAAGTCGATTCTAAAGTATCTCAAGTCTGAAGTATATTCGAAGTAGTTCAAGAAGTCAAAATGTATTAAATGTAACCTAAGTAATTTAATAACTGTCAACTGTAAAGATGATTCAAAAAATATCGAAGATCATGAAGATTACTTCGTTGTAGCATTCACTTTATTGAACAAAAATAAATACTGAAGATAATTATTTATATTATTTTCCGAAAGTATTTTATCAGACTTTAATAACAACTTTCCTAGTCCTAATTAAGTAAAATAATTATATACATTATAAGCAAATTTAATTAATTAAAAAAAAATCAATATTCAATGTCTCGATCAATTATAACTGTCTGCAGTTCGTTGCAATATATAGATTATTAACTGTCCGTCACTGGTCAGTTAATTAAAATGGCGTGGTGTGAATTCAAAATGAGGTACCGTGAAACAAAATTGGTAAGCAAAGCTTTCATATGTCATAAAAACCCAATCTAGCCCAATATATATATGATTTTCTTAGACCCTGTCTAAAGGTTTATTACTTATAAAATATATGTTTAAAAGATAAAAGTTATTCAGTAAAAAAAATCTTAAAGGTTTTTTTTTTAATTTTTCACGAAAAATCTTAAAGGTATATTTCTTATACGTTACAACGCTTATGTTTAAAACAATTGATATTCCTTAATTGTAAACTAATATTTATGTAAGGATTTTTATTTTAATTCAATCTTTATTTTCAACCTATGAATGTTTATGCTAAAACCTGACTTTCGTATACAGAAATAAAGATGTTTTAAGACAATTTGAAATAATATCAGAAAAGAACTTGTACTATTTAAATAATCATCTGAAACTCCACATAAAGTTTTATAATTATGCCGATAACTTACCAAGATACAATCCGGTTCCATATATGTTGAATAGATGAATATAATTGCCAAGCTAAGTTTAACAACAGACTATATTCATGTTGATTGCTTAAATGGGAGATGGCAAGCTAAATTCAATAAACAAGCAAAAATGGCCGGCTATACGAATTTTTTTCTAATGCGAAAAATGGCAGCGCTAAACATCCGAAATATGTTGGGCTAAATAGCCATATAGTTAACTTTACCACGACAGTAATACAGCCAATGCTAATAAATAAATAATAATCGTAATATAATAGTTAAAATATTTACCCGTTCTTTTACAGGTCCAAATACGTCGATATTAGTATATATGCAAAATATAAAATCTAATCAAAAGTTATTAAATTTTACAAGCACAACTGTAAAACTTTCCTAATTTAAAAATAACAATAAAAATATTATCAAATTTATGGGAGAACGTCCGATAGGGGTTTTCGATCTAGAATAGCAGTCAATTGACGTAATAATGAATTGTAAGCATCTTAATGAATATAAACTCAAGATAAATAACAATATACGCTCAGAGCACACAGAGCTAAGTCTAACAGAATGAGTTTCAATAGTAAGTGATACTGTTCGTTTTTACGTCCGGCCATATTGGATTGTGTTTGGTGAAGTATAGCAGTGTTTCCACTTTCAATTTTTTTTTCCAATATTTCTTAGTAGTTTTCTTCGCGAATAACTGTTTACAAAAAAGATTGTAAAGATTATTTTTTTTCATTCTTTCAGTTAATTCAATATCTTTATTTATAAGCTACTTTTAAGTTTATTTACCCAAATTTTATTTTTCCTTTTTCATTAAAATCTACTTATTTAAGATAGGTTTTTCGAAAATCAGAATACTTAACACACTATATTTCCTCTCAATACGGACACGAAACACACACATATTCTTACATCACACATACGTATACATATACACACACATATAATCAATACATTTACACATATAGGTACATATTTGTTCTTTTTTAAAATCTATTGAGACCATTTGCATACTGTCATGGAGTTCTGTCTTTAAGTATACTAGTTTACAATATGTATTTTGTATATTTCTTCCTTTATTATTTGCAATTTCTAACCTTTATATTTTACAATTATAAGAGAGAGAGAACTCTGAACACCTTCCAAAGTATTTACATTATATCATTTTAATGACATAACAAACAATTATGAGTTTGCTTTAACAAATTATTTTGGAGGTGGTACTATCCATTGGGCCCAAAATAAGTTTTAAAAAAGAAAAGAATTAAAAGTAAAAATTAAATAAAACTAAATATATTTAACATCAAAAATATTTCAGAAACATATATTATATATATATATATATATAATATATTATATATTTATAATATATATATATATAAGCCATTTTTGTTTTTGCATTTGTGCTTGCATAAGGAATGCTCGAGTTTGCTTTCGTTGTTATAATCTTACAGAATGCAAGAAATGCTCACAATACGTAGAAATTTCCTTAATTTCTGAAGGTTGCTATTTCCCTGCTGCGAATTTAAGCACATTGTTTACAAAAATGTAACAACAGATGGTAAAGGCATGGTGTCTGAATTGATGAGTGTTTCATTCAATAAAATCAGCCCTTTAATTTAATTTCTTGCAATCGATAAACTCATGACAATAGTTGATCAATTACTCGAAAACTCAAACAAGTTAGTTTTTATTTTTTTCCAACTTGATGTTCCATCAGAAAGAGTTTTCAAATTGTCTAGGTGCGAAAAGACCTAGCACGAAATCATGGTCGTTTAAACAGGTCTAAAACTGTGCGCGCATTTCTTATCGAGCGTAGCACAAATGACAAAAACGAAAACGGTCTAATTAATTAAAAGCAAGAAAATACAATATTCGATTCTATGTAAACGCTGTATTGTTATTAAAATTTGATTTATAAAAAAAGTCATAGAACTATTCCCAAGTAAAGTAATATGTTCCTAGTACGTATATGGTACGTAATTAATATTTATAGTATTTATTTGAGACTAATTTTTTATTTCTTCTCCTATTTAATAAAATTGCTGCAAGGTCTTGCTTACACACGCTTTGTTAATATTGTTCTGATTGATTTTCTAGAAGAAACCTTCTCATATAATATTTCTAGCTTTTAGCCCTTTATCCGCTCAAACTTTTTGATAAACTTGTTTACTCGTTCTCAAATAACATTGTTCGTTCCTAAAAATAACTGCATATGATTTCCTAAAACTTCCTGTTTATGCTTGGCTTCCTAACATTGGACCCCTTTCCATGATTTCACTTTAGAGTAAATATCTTAAACAAAAAACTTTCCACAAATGCAGTTCTTATCTTTTTATTAAAAACTCAATGCAGTTTCTTTAAGATTAAAAGAAAGCATCCCCATGGACTTGAGTACAATGTTCAATTAAATGTGCCGCATTGTAACATCGTTATGTAGAATAAACTTTCTATAACAAAGATGGCGAGCCATAAACACATGGGATTTCCTTTCGACTAAATTCCCCATCTCTCACAGAGAAACTTTAGCTGCAGAGATCATTATGAACTAATAGGCACCTATTTCTCAAATTCTCGCATTCTCATATGTTCTACATGATGAACTTGAAAAATTTGGATTATTTTAAATAATAAACACTTTAGACTACACTTAACATCCTTAAGACTTCTTTGGCAACTCTTGATTGCTGTATATATTCTGCACCTCAGCTAACACGATTATTACTTTTGCTTTGCAAACAATTTTAACAGCTGATTCCAATTGTTTGCAAAGCAAAAGTCGATTGTAACTATTGTTTCTAGTTATGGCCTCCAGTCTTTGTGACGATGTTGTTATAAGTGTTTATACTTGAATGAATAAGGTATTGGAAAGTAAATGAGCGCGTTGTGTAAAAAGATATAGTGAAATTATGATAGAGGAGTATGAGATATAACATAAGTATCAAAAAGAGCAGAGATACATTCTGAAAATCATCACATTCAGCCCTCTGGAAGTTCGCATGGTTCAATATTGAAGGAAAAGAGTAATTAGACACTGAACAAAATGTAGTGATGTGTCTGAAACTAAGAGTTCAGATGCTACCTAACTTAAATATGTGGAAATGGTTCAATCCAGGTTTTTGGGAACTGGATTTATATCTGAAAGTCTTGACGACAGTATCTTCTGAAAACCTTAAACTTGGCTTTTTCTATTGATGTTTGGAATTAGACCGGAACCTAAATAGGAGCTTGTTTTGATCAGGAACCAGAATATTGTCCTTGGATAGGAAGGTTGCCTGGGAATCGGATCCCTAAAGTACCGGTAATTTACAGATTTAGTGTTGCATTTATGATTTAAAAGAATTAAGTAAAAAGGTGGTATTAAAAGGAGAACTCACCCTAGTAAATTGAAACAAAGCTGCAAGGGGACCTATGAGCCATTAAAGTCGGCAAACTCCTATGGATCATAAGTTTTCTGTAATATATGATCCATGATTAATCTACAACTCCTATAATATTACCTTGTTTATGCTATACGTTTTACATTATATTACTACATATCATTAAATATTAAATTAATTAAGTTAAGTAAGGTGGTCACCCACCTGGAAGTTTTCAGAAGATATTTTGAATTTGGTGGTCGCAGATGAAAAGTACAACCGCGGCTTGCTCTAAATATTTATGAAATGCGCTAAGCAATATAAGACTATGAAGTTATATAATTAAAAATAATTTCCACAAAAACTTAGTGACTACATAAAAGAAAAATATTATATTAGTATGATATTCAAGTTTATAAAGGTTTTTATTTAATAAAAGATAAAATGAAGAAAGCCACGTAGTTCAACCTTTATATCCATTTGCACCTATTGTGATCATACTAAAAAGGGTCATTTCATATAGCTACTATAATTGAAAAGCAGACGAAAGTTAAAAATGACAATGATAGGAATCATGAATGTAAATGGTCTCCTTTATATCCCTCCATACCAAATCTGAACTCCCACCTTAAATTTCGGCGATATATATGATAAAAAATCATTATGGCAGAGAGCACAGACCTGAAGGTAAGGATGTATTACACCAATCCATCTCGAACCAGTATTTCACTTTAACAATATAAATATGAATATTAACAAAGGTAAAGTGAAACAGAATTAAATAAGAAGCGCCGCAAAGTATAAGAACGGCACCCATAATATAACCAAAACACGGCTAATATGAGAATATATATACAAGATAAATTTTTACAAAAACTATTAATTTGAACCAGAAGGTGTACCCTTGGCCATTTCCTCTTCCTCGCTCAGAATATCCCTCCATTGTTGAGAGGTAATTTTTCATTGATTTTCCGTCATACTGTCTTAATTTAATTCTTTCATGGTCCTACGGATATTGGAATAAATGATCAATTTCACTGGAGGATCTAGTGGAATTTCCATACTAGTTTGAAAACTAGTACTTGGGTATGAGGAAGTAGCATAAGAAGAATAAGACTCTGGATTTTGATAGTGAGATTGAGATGAAGAAAAGGAAGGTACACACGACGGCTGAGGTGGAGGCACATAATAACTGGTTCTGACAGGCATAGCTAACATGATCATACGGGAGTATGTCACATATGCTTGTGCATTTTGTGAAGGTTCAGGAGCCATGGACTTATGAGGATACTCAATCCGACCAGAAAAATATCTAAAGTTGACTGTTGGGAAGTAGATGGGATAGCCCAATCTTTGTTCATGTTGTGCTCTGAAAGGACAAGGTTGTTGAACAGAACCGCCACAAGTTTTTCTTTGTGAAGTACTATAGTTAGGCATACTCATTTGAGATCTCTTTATCTGGAAATACTGATGATATTTGTCAATGCAAGTCTTTAAAAATTTACGATTGGGATGTAGACCATCGGATAACAATGGAGACTTCATAGTTGATTGTTTTTCTGTAAGTATTGCCCATGTGGAGTATTGCTCCTTTCTCGACTATGGCGATCAATATTATGATAATAATCCATTACGTCATTACCTCTCGGAATGTTTTTATTGGCCCAATCAAAATGACAAGAAACCAGGGTTTCAAATTTATTATAGGCAAGAATGGCGTAATCACGCATTTTCTCAGGATCAAAGATAGGGTCACCCAGGCAATAATCTGCATTCTTTAATCCATTTTTTCTTCCATGCCATTACAGTCAATACCCATATAATAATTTCTACGCTAGGAGACATTAATTTTTCGATCCTAGAATAGGCCTAACATGCAGATATATGGACTCCAGATCTAAAATCTGCCCTGGCGTAAATTCCATATTTGCTACAGAGGAACTGCTTCTCGTTACGAAATAAAGCAAAATCAGAAGAACCCACCACCCATAAAAGAGGCATGTTGAAAAATATTTGTAAATGTATGGTTTGTGTAAAAGTTCATAACAAAAGTGAACCACAAATCCAGTACCTGTGAAAAAATAAAAGTGATTAGCTGTCTGAACCCAACATTTAATCTAATTGTTACATTGATTAAAATTCGCTCAGTATCTATTACCATAATCAGAATTAATATAAATGAACATAAAGATAACTAATAATAAAAAAAAAAAAGAATTGTTATTTTTTTTATACAGTCATTTTATACTATATTTTGCAGCAGGAACCAAAATCGCACCCTCTTTGCTTCAAAAGAGTGATAATTGCATTAAAAATTTAAACTATAATTAAATCATACAGAATAGAAATATTTAATCTTTACGAAAATCAGCAATATCTATGGCTTGACACTTTCTGACCAGCAGGCGTCAGGCTGCTTAAGTGCCCATATATACATTAGGATGGAATTAAAAAAGTGATATATATATATAATTTTACGCTAAAATAAAAACCTGGAAGTGCTTATACCAAATTGAATCAAGAAAGAAGCGTGAGGCTGTCTTACCAGGATAGATTATTGGGGATACCGAAAAAAAGGAACATACACCTAATTTAATTACAGCAAGAATGATTTTATATAATTATCCTTAATAATGTACTTAAACTGTCAGAAAATAATGTGCTTGATTCCATCTCTTTATCACTACCCACCTAACTAACTTACTACAAGTACAAAAACCCCTCATCACGTTATTAACAATACATTGACCATACCCTAATTTTATAAGCACCTACTCAGCTCCTCCACCCTACTCCAGTAGACCATCTAGCAAGGATACCAACTATTATTACATAACCACAACTTTATTTTCCTACAACATCTACATACATATTAATCTATTGAGTAGAAAACAATTCAAAAGAGATAATAAATTGATATAAAACAAAAAAAATCTATTAAGATATACGAAGCATTCCAGTACGAAATTTATTAAATATCTATAAACTAAACGGACAATTGTCTATTTACGCAATAGTTATTGTCTGTTCAAATATGTTATGTTTTAAGTTTTGTACCTGTCACTTTTTGTTCAAATTTTATATATATTTATTTCACTTAAGTTTTTATGTTTTTATTTCTACCTTATAGGTACACATTTGTTTCAAAGTTTTCCTTTCAAATCCCTCATAGGTACCATTCTTTTATTGTTTTTTAAACCTTTACCACTTAGTTTGTTCAAGTACCCTAATTAGTCATTGAATCTATATGTACTGCCTCACTATCTCTTCTCGTCCATGTACACCCATCCTTCTTTTTCGGTACCTTATGTCTATTTGCTCTCTTTCTCCTTTATCCGCACAGCTTTACATTCCGCCAATATCTTCGGTACCCGTTTCAAATTGGTCCACCTACTCCCCATTGATTAATTATTTCAAAAAAAAAAATCCGTTTTTCTATATCAATTCTAAAATTTATAAATTATTTAATTAAGTTTTCTTTTAAATCTTCTTGAATTTCCCCACTTTTCAATTTGCATCTTTAATTTCAAACTTCCTAATAATCTAATAATCAATCTTTTCTTTAATATTTGCCAATATTTTCCAATTTTAAGAACCTCAAAGATTACTTAAGAAGTTTCAACAGAGAGGTAATTTCTAAAGTTCCTTGTTCTCAAGGTCAAATACTTTTTTATTAATTTCCAAGTACCCCTAAAGTGTTATCACATCAAAAAGATATGAGAAAGGTGGCAACCGGAGCAAGAAATTATCGCCACAAGGTATTAACAAGAAACAAAGAGAAAACTGTGCGGGAACAAGGCAACCACAGAATGGATGCCCAAAAAATAAAATGGAATGAGACAAAAAAAAAGATAAACAAGAAAAATATGAATGAAATATAAATAAATGAATTAAAAATAATAAGGTAAAATGAAAATAATGATTGTAAAATTGATAAATACAGAAATCCTAACATGACAAAAAAATGATAAATGAACTTATAAGTAATTTAATATATAACATAAACAATTAATAATCATTACATGGAGTAAATTACTATCAATCAAAGCTCAAGACTAACTTGATTAGGGAATCCAGAGTCGTCCACTCGAAACTCAAATAAATCAAAATGAAAAGATAAAAAACAAAACAATCAAACATATAGTCGCTACGTGTGCCAAAAGTGGTGTATGACCAGGTTTTTTCTTCCACAAGCCGGATACTTCTATTCTACGGATCCCACCCCGACAGCATCAGCCATCACCAGAGGAAACCGAACGGACAGTATACACTACCAAACTGCAAATTCAAAACAAAAACAACAATTCTATTAACCTTAATACTCATAAAGATAGAAATACTGAAAAAATGAGAATATTAATAGAACCAGGTAACCTTAATATATTAATCATAAATTCAATTCCATTAATCATTAAACCAATAATAAACAAAATAAGGACCCTTACCATAGAAAGATCCCAAAGACAAGAAAGATCCCCCCCCCCCACCCCATTTTTACCCCGGGGCTTTGCCACCATATATCTATCATCTATTCTTAATGACTCCACCGTCTATACAATAACGGATCCCAGACCAAACCAGAATTCTTCCACTTACTGGCTTTCAACCTTAAATATAAAATCACTAAGTCAAAGAAAAATAACCTATAAGGAAATAATTAAAATAATAAGAAAATAATTACCCGTACCATAATCTTGAGCCAAATCCAAAAGAAAAAGATTCCACAGAACCAATCTACAGACCATCAATCAAACAAATTTCCAAAATCTCCACCATAGCTTCACTTCAAACATCAGAATCTCAAGAGAAATTATTAAATAATGAATTCCTACGAAAGATGAAATAATATGGAAAAATCGATAAATTAACAGTCATTAATCTACAATCAGTCACATTATCATTCAGAAGTGAAAGAGTGATGGATGCCGCGAAACTAGTAAGACCAAGGTAAAAGAACTGAAATGAAACTACTCGTCGGCGTCAGAACACCCCATCACTCACAGCAACACAATTATTCTCCCCCTTCATAACACTCTCATAATGACAAAATTAAAAATACCCCCCAAAAAATATAAAATATGACATAAATATGATACAAAACCACAAAGGGCAGCTCAACTAATATATTTTTTCTAAGCTAAAACAGCGGAAAGTTGCCTTTTGATATGTATATGTGATGTTCACACTCACTGCAATTTATTCAATAGCCCCTATGTAGATTACTTCTCCAGCTCCATACTTCTTTATTTACCCAAACTATCATCCACTAAATTTATTGTTGTGATTCAGTTTCTTTATACCTCTAATTATGTCTTAACACCCTCTCCTTCCCTTTCTTTTTCTTTCTTTCCTGGTAGCCACAATATCAATAGAACTCATGACCATTTTTCTCTCAGTTCGTTGCTCACATAAGAAACAATTAATTCTTTCTTGAGGCAGCTTTACGCAGATTTTTCACATTCATGTAGAAAATTCTTTAGCATTATTTCAGGCTACAATATCAGAGAAACTTTTATTTGGCATATTCTTGGATTAAAATTAATTTTAGAAATTTTCACTTATTACTGTTGTCATTTTTCGCCCTATTACATGATTATAAAAGCATCTTCTGTATTTCTCATAATCCGTCTCTAAAAAATTTCAAAAATCCGATTAGCGATTCGATGAATAAAGCCCTTATTTCCATTAACTAGAGTCAGCTCTAAAGGAAATTATTCTCACCTAATTCACCCTAGTGTTTTTAATATTTCAAGAGCATATATCTCACCACAATAGTATATCTCGAAGCCTATTAGAAATAAAAACTATCATTATGTATTCCATAAGTAGGTAAAACACTGTCTTTTAGCGTCTTGGGGCACCAAAAACAATATACAACAAAGATTTTCATAATGAAAGTAAACTTATTTTGGTATTATTTTTTGGGTTTTTTTTTTTTAATGAATTGAGAGTAGATGCCATATTTCAGTCTGTAAAGATTCAAATGATGGTATTAAAAGTGTTAACATAAATCCAAATAAACAATTAAACAATAAAACACGTGCTACCAGTACTAACGCTCAACTCCCATAATTTACAAATGAATAAAATAAAACAACGCTGGCAAATTAGTTATGCATGCGTATCAGAAAAGCGCAAAACAGTGGTGGGGGAGTAAAAGTGTTCATCACTATGAAAAATATTAAAAGAAATATAAAAATGGCAAACTTGTTAAAGAGCACACAGCAACAGAACAAGTTTATCTAGGTTGATCAAATATTTGTGGGATAATTATGCCACTCAAAACGTACCCATATTAAATACCATAATCATACATTACAAAAATATTGTAACCCCAAAGTGGGCAACATATAACATATCCATCACAGTACTTAAACAAATTTTTGCTATATATTACAAAACACAAATGCAGATTTAAACCTCTATGGGAGCACAGTAATACAATTGTCGTACATCTTCCCAAAATATAGGATAAATCAACAAATATCAAAAGGCACACTATATTAACCTACAGCACTAATATAGGACTTAAGGAAAAAAATATATCAATTTTTTTTGTTCCACCCTGAATGACTACATTACATCAAAATTCCTGCCTCCACAGAATCACCATGATGCTTACAACAGAACAAAGGCCTTGAACAGTCAACGAATGAGGCAATCACACTGATTCTAACAATTAAAATATAACAAAAAAGACACACACACCAAATATTTCCAAATAATGACGTACAAATACGCTAATATGCAGAAATATAAAGCAGAAATGCAAAAAAATATAAGTTATAAATAGTCTTAAAAACAAAATTACTGATAATTCAGATATTATATATTACATAATCCTGATATATTCATGAAAAACAGCCTGAGATCCTAGGGAAGATTCCTTTTCATTGAAATTTCTGGTGACAACATCAATCTTGAAGACTACGACTCAGCTATACTTCTCGTCAGGAAGCAACCAAGCTGAAAAAGATCCCCCAACCCTTGTTAATTTTATCATGACATGCATGGTAATGTCATCAGGACCAGAAAATAGCACAAAGTAAATACCTATTTTTTAAGTAAATTTAACTCAGGACTCATGATTCACTATATATAAATATATTATATCTATAGTATTTGATAAGCCTAAAGGTTGTCAATATTAGTTTATAGTAAATACTTAAAAGAAAGAAACTTAAAACAGGTGAAATTTATTAATTAGTCATTAATTTGATAAACCAAGAATATTCAGATGAGAGAAGATCTTCTTTGGCAAAGATATTCTATGGACGCATCCATCACATTGGGCAATTCTCTGACCGATAAACCCATAACCTCAGGAAAAGTAAACATTTTTACAATCTAGCCGCACTCCTCAGATTCCTCAATTGCAACTTATTAGCATGGAGCGTATGTAAGCAAAGACTATTCTGTCTAGATTGTATAATGTAGCGGTATACACAAACCAAATCATAAGACCCAGACTGATTTGAGGAAAGAGGTACCTTGGAAGGCCAGACTACAGGAGATGATATGACATACCATCAGATGGAGCATAATCGCAAGGGACATCGTATATAAGAATAATTATTTCATATTTTAATACTGCATCGGGACTGACACACATAAACATTCATGTACTGGGCGAGATTTATATAAGAACTATGTAAACCAGTTACTAAACAAGTTTATAAGCACCTACTTGGCTTTCTGTTTATCAAGCTTGTGTGTTGTGATCCGATTATCCAAAAGTGTTTGTCTAAGTTAATTCAGAGTTCGATCTTTTTAAAAAAAGAATGTAGAGTATAACGTATCCCGAATCCATTAACCAGCTGCCAGGCAGATAATCCCTAGCTGGAAGCTGAAGTAAGAGGCAAGAAATTAATAGTCAACAATATCTTATTACAATATCTAACAAAATGAGGAATTAAGAGACTGACGAGATCATCTCTGAAAATGTATAGGATACAACGGGGATATACATATTTCATGATATAATCTTAATGTAAGAGTTGGGAATCAGCGCTTTTATGATTATTATGTATCATAATACCATAGTCTCTGGAATGGTGGGAAACTCACTGATACTGCATCTGGCAGTAGAGGACATTCAGTGCGTATCCAAGATTTTTTCGGCGGACCAGACAAATCGTTTACTTATATATAGATATAGTATTGATATTAATATTCAATAATATATATATATATATTATATATATATCTTATATAACATAATATTATACATATTATATATATTATATAATTAAAAAAAGTGAGATATATATATTAAAATTCTAAGGAAATGGAAATAATTTATATAAATTTCTAAAATATCCATAGGTACCTTTTAATCGATGGGCATTGGGCATGAGAGTGAGCAAAGTCCGAGATAACAATTCTTCAGTTTATTGAGTGTCAATTAATATCTTCAACTGTATTATAGAGAGAGGACAAGCTAGTAATCCTTTATCTTCAATAGATATTTTACAAGTAGGTTTTCAGAAGTGATCAATAAAAGATCGACAAAAGCTTTCATTTCTACTTACAAGACCAGTAGAAACAGGTAAAATTGCCAGTATATGCAACAAGATGTTATAATAATTGTTATAAATTGCTGACTATTCAAACAAGAAACTAGTATTCGAATCTTAATTGCTGTATTTATATGACGAATTATAACTGTTGCTGTATGATGCGATTTCAACATTCCGTAAAAATCCCTATATCTGACCTTTTCTATAAACATTACATAATCAAGGCTTTACCAGATATCCTCAATAAAATGTTATTCATCTTCATAAATACTTTCAGAATATAGAGTTGACGATGTTAACACCATAAAGTATTGGATGTGACAAAAGTTGACAAGTAAAGAATAGTAAATTCATTATTGATTTAAAAACCTTCTCTCCCTAATGTGGTATTCAAAAATATCGAAAAAGAAATAGTATAAAAAAATGAAATGCTGTATATAAATAAGTCGTGTGAGATGGATAGCGCAATACAGGAACTGTTATCTGATATATTTCGGAATTGAGTAAATTCTTGGTACAGGCATTATTTCTAACAAGTAACCCAAGCTCAGGATTCAGATGCACCGTACACATACTATTAAATAAGAATTTACATGAATAATTCTTAAATGTTGGTCAATTTTCACTAGATGACGCTTACGAAAGTTTATTTTAACTAGATATTTCAACTTCATTATATGCACTCAACCAAATTCAGATAAACTTTAATTAAAACTTTGGAAGACCAGTTTTATGCAATAGAAAATTTGAAATTTGAGGTTTTCTAAGGGATAGAAATTTGATTGAATATTGTCATTAGCTATGGTGAAATTGTGTAAGTAGTCTATATGATATGTAAAAAATTAGGTTCGGTATAATAATATACTGTTACAATTACACAGCCCCACAGTCCCGCTCCCTCATGAGAAGATAAACAAAGCAAGATTGGACTCACATTTATGGCACCAATCACTGGCCAAAGTGGACCGAGATTCTGCATGTGCGTGTTAGCGAATGCGCAGTAAGACATTTCAGTTATTAATCGCTCTCTTACGGCGCAGGAGCAATCTCTAAGGAGACTTTATGTACCGAGTTTCAATGATTTAGTAAGACATTCATTTGACCAGCGTAGCGAGAGAAATTCTCAGCTGCCATAATCAAACTTTCGTGTAGTCTCTGCAAGGAAGGGCGGATGCCCAGAGTGGTGTGGCACACCCGCAGATGAAAGATTACCCAGTTTGGCAGTCCAAAGTTTGTATCACTATTGAAAATTATCACGTGACATGCAATGGATTATGATATTAATTAGCTATGTGAAAATTATGTTTCTTGAGATTTAATATATTGTGTGAATGTTGTTCCCGTGATAAGAATGGTGTCCGGTGAGGTTGTATGGATCTTGTAGAATTGCTGTATACGTTATAGTTAGAAGGATTTGCTCTGAGATTTTTATGTTTTTATTTTCTTAAGCGGGGAAGTGTTGCAGTGTTTTGATGCTAGTAGTGGTGACGATGTGTATAGTGATTTACAATAGAATTTACATTCATAAATATGTTTGAACTTTATATGCTTGCTAGAAAAATGTCTATTTTCTCAGTATTGAAGTTTTGATGTTTTGGTTATGCTCATAAATGCGTAGTCAGTTATTTAATCCTATAGCTAGGATATTTTGCACATACTCCAGTTATCTGAATATATGAGAATTTGATAATTGGGAGCCACAGGCAGCGATGTGCAGTTTAAAAAGGGGTGTATTATATTGTATGATATTATTTATATGAATATTGTGATCTGTTTCTTAATATGTTGGACCAAGTAGTTTCACTGTTAAGCCTTCACACTCAGAATTTAAATTATGAGAGACTTGAATGTGATGTTATGTGGAGGTCCAAAATGTTATATGATGTATGGCAAATATGAATCATAGATGGCAACCATCATAATAAAAAGTTGCCAACTAATATTTATCATGGCTTCGCTATCATATTAATCTACATCTCATTCATCTATGCTAATTTTTATTGAGATATTTTTGAGTTTAGGAAGAAATTCAACACAGAGATCGAGGATAAAAATATTTCTAGCTCTAGCATGCTTATTAAACCAATTGATGCCTCTATGCATCTTTAATTATTGACGAGGAGAGCTAGTCTGAGAAGTTTAATATAAAATTTGCGTTATATACGTTATCCATAATCTAAGATTCTTGACGCAAAATAGATATTTTGTCGGAACTGATTATAATATCAAAATATTAAAACAAAAAAATGCTAAATCAGGAACTAACTTAGTATATTCCACATCTCTATTCATACCTAACTTTTAATGGATAAAACCCAATAAATCATAATATATATAATATTATTATATTATATATAATATAATATAGATATATATATTATAGATATATTATATATTTTAATTTATACCTAACTCTTTCTAATTAATATTTGTAGTTGTAGTAATAATAGTATTACAAGAGTTGATTTTTGATGCATGTGCTTTAAAGATTACTAGGTCATTACATTAAAAGTTGATAAAGTAGAAGCGACGTTAATCATTATATAATACGTATGAATATATCGTTATATAAAGAATGATAGCGCGGAAGTTATACGTTTAATATCGTATTAACGTATTAAACCGTAATACTTCTTATATATTTTTTTCTCTTTTTTATTTTTATTTATTTATTAACGAACTTATTATCACCACCACTATATATATATATAAGTATATATAATAACGTAGCAGTAAGCGTATTTTTTCTAAGTATATAATATATATCAATTTACCGTACCAAACTGCTGTGTAATCGCAAAGTGAATCTCCCTCCAAGTCTCCCGTGCGATTCTCTCCTCCGTTTCCGCGGAGAACACAACAACTGCAGCTTCGATGCTCTTTCGGTGGATGGTGGTTTGTTTTTCTCTTTGGGATCCCCCGACCTCCAGCGCGAGAGAGTTCTTCTTTTATTTCCGCTGTTATCTTAAGCGCCATCCTTACAGCCGACATGACACCAACATTTTTCGTAGTCGATAGGCTTTAAAGTGAAGAGTAGAAAGTTAAACATAATTCTGAGCACACAGCACAATACATACAGAGATACAATTATTGTCATATAGATGGTATAATTATGAAGAGAATCAACTTATACCAAAGTATACTAACATCACAAATGATTATAGTGTGAGTTGCAGCAAGGAAAAAAATGAGTAAAGAGCACACAGAATAGTCAAATCGGTTTTAAAACAAACGTAGCACTGAAGTTACACAATATAATCACAGCGTCAATAACTACACTTTTTTCTTCAGTGCGCAGATAACAGCACCCCTGTGCTACGTTTATCGCGTCGTAAAACATGGAGACAAGAAAGTAGTTATGCATATGTAATTCTCCTCTCTTTTGCGAATACACCTAGCGGCTTGCTCGATTAGCTATATCAGCAATCCAAACAATACGATAGAACACAAGCAACATCTGCGTGCTATCTTTGCCAGGATTATCTGTTGACCCAAGAAGATTATCAAGGTCATTTTGATGAGATCTATATTGAATATACTACCACTGTCCAAACGTGAAACTCTATCACCCTCGAAAGTAATATAGAAATTAAGAAAAACTAAGTTACTCATTTGGTATACAAGAGATCCAAAGACCACTGTGAGTGCTTGAAGCACTAAAGTCATGACGGAAAAACATAGTTCTCGATGTCTAACACAATAACTCTCCATTCTTCTTTGAGGCCCGCCCAGCCAACTCGCATGTATGAGTAGAGTTTTTTATCTTTCCTATACACTTTTGATTTTTATGTCAAGGGCCAAGTGATGTTTATATTTCAACAGAGCGAGACAGTGAAACAAGAACTTCTATTAATTTTTCAAAACTTAGAGAGTAGGATAATATAAGAGTATAATATTAGTATGATGGATTAACCTAGCATTCTTGATTCTGTGCGGCTAGGCACCAAAAAAGTTGATTTGACAGTTGTTCTTACATATGGAAAATGAATTTCACGGTTCAAGGTTCCTGATTTCACTGTCCTATGGCCTCTTCGGGACCCACGCCGCAAATTCTATCTACTGCCAGTGCTTTGAAGTAGCAGACCGGACAAGAATTAAGGACGAAGGCCAAAGTATTTATATATCTAAGCATTAACTTTTGAAATAAATAGAAAATGTGTCTTACTAATCCGCATTCTCAGTTTCAACAATCAAGACGAGAACCCATTAGTTCTGTTGTTACCTATTATCATCTCGAGTTGATAGGGTGTGGATAGAGTTTAGACATGCTCGCAGGTCGCAGTATTTTAATTGTAATTCACGGCTTAAATGTGAATCTAATTTAAAGAAGTAAAATATACTATGAACAAAAAAGTAAGGACAGATGATTTTAATCTCGTAGTATATGTGAGGACTGACTCTACGCAACCTAGGCGAATGCCTCCACCATTGACAGATATAATAGATATTAGAACGAGTTCGCAGCATACGCAATCTCAATTATTACGCGCATACTGCCTGATAGTTACGCATGCTTATATCAAAAAGAGCGATTCAGACCTCATGTAAGTCTATAGTATGCAAGAAAGGATGAAGAGCTATATATATGGGAGCTTTTCAGATTATGAGATCTATACTAGAGAATAGAAATGCGACTTCCGCCCTCCGGTTCATAATTTTGTAGTAACATAAATTCCAGAGTTTCGCTCACTACTCAAAGTACATGATACTTGTGATACATCGCAGGTACTATCTTAGAGGCTAGAGAATGAGGAATAGCAGAACTATATAATCTAGTGCATAAAGACACAGGTTGTCAATGCTAAAATCGGAAATCTCAACTCCTGGGCCCAGCACCACCAATTGAATGAGAGGTTATTTAGTAAAACACCTATTGGCTAAACTCTATGCTGATTTCGTCTCTCTTAGCACATTCACTTCATAGTTTAAGCACAACTCCCTTTTGCCTCACACAACACACCAGTTACATGTAAGACGAAATAAAACTGCACACAACTAAAGTATAACAGGAATTACAACAATGTTAAACACACCATCCCTTCCTCAAAATAACTGCAAGGACCTTACACCACCATGAATAAATGTATATAAGTATCAATGGGGCTTGCAAGTATATCTCAATCACAATTCAGGTTAAAATATAGAAGGCAAACAACAAAAACTATAACATTTTTTATATCTAAAGAAAAATACACAAACTTTCTTTAACCATATAACATAAAAAAATGCAATAAATATCAAAAAAGATACATCACCAAAAATACTCATAACATTATCCCTCGCATTAACAATTTAGAGAACCGCAGAATTAATAAAATAAGAAGGAAAGACCCCATATCCCAGCTAGATCTAAACAATTAGAAAACACAAAGAAAAAACAGATAAAACCTAAGCGATTCTGACAGAAAGAGAGACCTGATGACATTCACCCATGTAATGACTCGTGAGGAGATAGAGAGAAGAATGATATTGAGATATTAATAATGATAATTTTCTTAAAAGATCTTAGATAGAATTACAAGTGATTGATTAGCAATTAGTTGATTACGATTAATTATAGTATATAGAGAATTCAAGTAGCTGACTCTTCTCTTTTTTTCGGAATAGGATCATTTTGAGATCTATTGTGATGTGGCTTCCAACATACTTTAATTGGATATATATTGCATTAGATAATTTAAGAATTCAAATTATATTAGATGGTATAACAACCTAGTTTTAAATAGAGCACGACAGATTATGGCAGAGTAGATCACACACTAAAAGCACTTGTGCCCTCAGAAATCTCGAGGTTTTTTGCCAAACCACACGCAGTTGTGTCTAATATACATTACCAAAATACGAACTAAATATAATACCGTGAACTCGCAGTACAATATAAACAGCATTTATTAAGCCATTTGATAGAGGATGTCGCTTTGAGAAAATATTGGAAAAAAAAACAGCTTCATTTCTATGATCTGAAATTGCATCTTCCAACTACAACCTAGTAAAAATCGTAGACAAGAAATGTATTAAGTGATATTAATAAGACTCGATAAATTAAGTTAAAGCGTTAACAGATTGTAGGGAAGTATATGTTTATTATAATCTCATGAGTTTATAGTCCTTGTACTCTCTTTCAAATAATAAGTCAAAATAGCGTTAAAAGTAACGAAAAGTTGTAAAGAGTTAATATTAATGATTCAATACAGCTTAATCAGTCCCAACCTTTCAGTATTGTATTATAATTATATATATATATATATATATTATAATATATATTAATAATATATTAATAATAATAATATATATAATATATATATATATAATTAATGTATGGTCAGATATAGTATGATAATTGTTATGTCTCAAATAGTATATAAATAATATATATTATTAATTATATTCGTCATATTTATTCAATCTGCCATATATAAATAATATTAAATAATGATAATATTTTATAATTGTTTTATATATTAAAACAAATATTTCTGTGGTTTCTAAATTTAACATAACAGTTAGTACTATAGTACCAAACTGTTTAGTCAAATACCCTATCACTCTATCTTCCGTGATATATAATGTATTGTTACTCTTGTCAAACTATGATACTAGTAGATGAGAATCCTCTTCGGCTCCCTGATCCCGTTACCCTACCGAGAGCGAATTTGATCAGTGTTTTATCGCTAGGTTTCCGGTTGGAACATTTAGTCTCAACTAGTTCCAGGCCGTGTAAACCTGAATATACTATCAAGTACTTGATAATTAATAAAGAGAATTGCTAATTTATCTTTATTTTTATCAAGTAATGACTCCAATGCTATGTATGACAAAAAAGTATAAAATGGATAGACCTCTAGTATTCTCCATATAACAGTTGCATTATCTACAGTATATTGATAAGACAATTATACTCAAATTTCGACCACAATAATCGGAGATATAAAAAGAATACTACATTAATAATTCTAGAATTAAATCCTTATATAATAGAAATAGTCTAACTAATTATGTTATAGTATAATCATACTTGAGTAGTATATATAGATAACTATAAACTTAATAAGGCATAATGTTATAACTACGTCATGATAATACATATTGTACCTGAGCCTCGTAAATAAGAATAACCCATATATCATATTATTATATACGTATATACTATATTGATTAGCATTTTTAACTATTTATATAATATTCAATAGTTATACTTTTAGGAGGATAGGAATGGTGCGATAATTAGTCCGACAAAAAGCCGAATACGTATAAATTACCAATATTCAGCTTAAAAGTATCTGATATATATAATATATAACCGTAAACCGAATATTCGTACGATATTTTTAAAATCCTTTGAGTATAATATATATTATATATTAATAATATAAAATTATATATATACCGTATAGTTGATGCGCAAAAGGAGTTCGGTCATCCATTTAACGAAGATTAAAGAAAACCTACGCACTATGTACCAACAAATAAAAGAGTTGAAGTTTAGCGATATACAGGCGTTTATAAAAGCAATTAGCGATTAAAAAATGAGTAGTCGGTATATTGAGCTGATTCCGAGTGATATGATCTCGGATTTGTGTTATCACACCACGTTTTCGTAGCTAACATAGTTCCCATTTTGCATATTCCTATAGGAAAGACCTAAATTCTATAGTGCAGGCACATTATATCATAGAGCTGATTAGACCGTTCACATTCTCTCATAGTATGTATAATCGTAACTATAAGTGATATGCAAGGTTACTTGCTTCAGAATTATTCGGGTATCATGAGTATTTACAAAAATAAAAGTATGATTCCTAGATATATGGCATGCACTTTTAACTTTAGCGCATTATGTCATTATATCACAAGCTCAAGAATACTAAGTCGGTAATGTCCGTCATGTTCACCCAGGGGTAACTGTACGATCTTGTATGTAGAGTTGTATTCGCCGTATAGTATGTTGTCGCTTAGATAGATACTTTGATTGACTTGTTCTGAGGTTTAGTCATAATAAAGTATTGATAGCTACTAACGATGCAGTAGCAAAGAAGTAACATTTATTATCGTAACTATAGTCAGGCGGAGACCTCCTTCAGCGAGTTTCAAGGATTGTAATACCTTTGAGTGTTTATTAATTTGACAGTTGTAGAAGTTGCAGGTACTCTACATACTTTCCATCTATGGGATATACCAGCATATACGATGCAGAGTGAGTGCGCGACGTATTTATTGTACAACTTCTCAAGATCAGTTATAAAAGTGTGTGTTGTATATAACAACGGCAACAGATAGCTTCGGTTCCATAGTAGTTTACTCGGTACGGATAATGATATGAGAGGAGTATGCAATAAATAAATCAAGACAAGTTGTGTAGAGAATGGGCTACAATATATCAAGTAGAATGTGATAGGTCAAAGAAATAATTACGTCGCCATCAAGAATAGTACAACATTCTTTGCTCGGTCAGCAAAGCAGATTTTCATCAAAATATCCCGAGCTCCTTTTCATATTTGAGGACGACGCGGCTTAAAGGATCCACGTGATCATAAAGAAGAATGCCACAGAAGGAGAATACCATTGACGCCAAGTGACAGAAACATCACATCGTACATGAACCACTTGTACAAGAGAGAAAACATTCAACATTGTCTTCACATTCGACATAATATACTTGGAGTATGATGAAAACAATTTGGGAAGGCCCTGGACCATGATGTAGTGAATGCTCCTCATATAATATTGTCAAACGTTTCTGTCTGATTGAACGAAGATAAGAAAAAAAAGCTATAGATATTATGATAGCCCACATATATAACAAGTACAACTACCATCACAGTTATATGACATGTCCTTGCTTATCAATCAACAAAGACTTTGATCTGGAGGAGAAGAGACGTGTATTAATGCTTTTATCAATCAGTGAGCCACAGTCTAATTCTCTGAGAGAACAGTTATAACGCCAGAGAAACCACTAACATTGTATACAGATATCATTGACATTGACAATTTTTCTTATCTATCATGAGATAGTGAAATAGGAGAGTTGAATATGCATTATTCAAAATAACAATTTTCTCAACCTATAAGAAGAATTCCAGCCCCTAACCTAGGCCGATGTTATAAGTGAAATTGCAGCAAGTACAAGAGATGACACGTACATGTCGATCAAGTTCTTAATTAAGTTCATGCGAATACGAGTCATGAGGTGTAATGACACACAGGTCGAAGATCGCGATATCTTACATATTGATGGTTCCCAGACTATATGTTTGGAGAGCCTTGGATGTAAGGGATATATTCCAGACACTATCCACAGTAGACGAGTCTACGAAGAAGAAGTATTACTACCATCTGATAGGTATGTTACATTAATAAATAACCATACCTTCTTATAATTTACATTCATTGTTATACGTCACCATATACTCTTTATAATTAATAGTATGTTAATTATTAATATGTTTGCGAATATTAATCTATCAAAGACAAGTATCATATCATTCATTGCCATTTGTTTCTCTCCCTTCATATATCCAATATATATATATATATATAATATATATATATTATATATATATATATATATATATATATAATATATATATATAGTATATATATATATATATATAATATTATAGTTATATATATATAATTATATAGTTATATATATATATATCCAATAATTGTTATAGACCCTCTTGAAAAAGGTAAAAATCATAAAATTTTAAATCTGTGTTACACACAATATCTAAAAATGCGATGATATGCAAAAAAACCGATTACATTTTGGAATCAGCACATCAATAATCATTTGCGAAAACCCCGTTCAAGAAATTTTATGTTTACCAGTTTATAACAAAGTAAATAAAACAAAAAGAAATAACTTTTCTTACCTATAGCAAACCATTCACATATAAAAATAATTAAAATGAAAATTGAAAAGTTTCGTAGTTAAAATATTAAACTAAACTTCATTTGAATAAGCTCTAGGTTAAAATGACAGAACATTAGCAGTTCTTTTCAGGGGATAACCTATTTTTGTGGCTTCATAAATATTTCCTCCTGTTCTAAATATTCCTTTACTTCGACTGATGACGGTGAGCTGAAAGGATGTTTATGCTAGTTTTTTTTCAAATTCATAAAACTATTTCCAGTGTTTTCCACCAGATTGAAGGGAATATCTTGTCTTCACTGGTCAAATATTTTTATATACTTTGTTTATTTCTTATTTAATTCCGTATGTAGCCTTTTACCCTTTTATGTACAATAATCACATCGCTACAGAAGAAGGATTTTCGTTTTCACTCCACTTTTTTTTTTCGTTAATTGACGAATTTTGATGCCATAATTCTTTAAAAACAAATCACATTTTCAAAATGTAATGACTTCATCATTCACTTTCTCCAAGTACTCATTGCCCAACAGAAGAAAATCAGGAGCTAATTTCAGCATTTCTTTCCATGCCTCAACGACCATATTTTTACTGATTCATGTTCATTTTGAAAAATTAGCTTGAATCGCAGATCTAGAAAGTAATCTACGGCACAAAAGATTATCACATAGAATTAGAAAGCTTTTTCTACTGATTTCTACCTTCAACGAGGGATTATTCACTGAAGCTTTGCTTTTAATTGCTTATTT
>JABUQX010024900.1:0-17500 GCA_015478945.1 Trachelipus rathkii | reverse complement strand
AGGTTTTTGTTATTACTATACAGAAAATATAATTGAATAGGTTTATAATTTGTATACTAATATTAAAATTGATGAAATAATTTAAACACCGTTTTAGTAAATTTTAATAGTAAATAGCAAAGTAAATATTAAATATTTTAACATTAATTAACATAATCGAAAGACCTAAAATAAATAATATAATAATAATAATAATAATAAAATAATAAAATAATAATATATAATAATAATAATAATAATATATTAATAATAAAAATAATAATACCCTGTACAAATTTTCAGGTACTTATAAGTGTGTGTGTTTGTTGTGTGTGTGTGGGTGTGGGTGTGTGGTGTGTGTTTGTTGTGGTGTGTGTAGGTGTTGTGTCTGTGTTAACCATCTTTACATAATATATTATTATATATTATAATATTTACCTTATAATATATAATATCCATAATATATTAATATTAAATACTCATGATATCTATAATAATAACCTCATACCCTTATCTAAATATAATATAATATATCTATACATCATATATATATATATATACCATATATATACAAATATATATTATATATAGTCAGCTCTAGAAGATGCCACTATCCCACTTATCTCAAAACACTCGTCACACACCTATATTACCGCGAAAAGGAATACATTGCTGGAATCCCTGCAAATTTTCATAAGAAATACAAATAAAAAAAAAAAAAAAAATAAAAAAAAAAAAAAAATAAATCTCAAAAATACAATAGCTCGAAGCCCCCTAAAGTTAATACCTTACAAATAATAATGAATAATACTTATAAAAAAAAATTAGTGGGTCTTTTGGTTTAATTTTATTTTTTTTTTTACATTTGCCTAACTTAAAATTGCACACACACTAGCTTAATCATAATTCCCTGTACTCTTTTGTAGTTTCGAATATGGATTTTTATTTTTTTTTTTTTATTATTTTTTTTTTTTACAGTTTAGCGCTGCGAGAGAGAGTGTGCCAGACTTCTACTCATAGCCAATTATATTCCTAGTTTACCCTGGTGAGCGTCGAAATCCTGTACTGTTTTTGAGATCATGGATTGTGGCTCCTTAGAGGCGGCAAATCATAAAGTATAGCGATATATTATTATATTAGTATATATGTCTATGTGTTCATGTATGTACGTATATTTAGAGAAAGAAGTACTCATATAATACATAATATATATATATATTATACTTATAAGCATATATAATATACTATGTACTAATATATATTAAATATAAATATTATACATTTTAAATAATACGTATATAATATTCTAAATATATAAGTATATATAATATAGAAATATTGAACTATATATATATAATGATATATATATACTACTATATAGGCGAGTCACTTCTTATATCTGTCATAATCTATCCTTAAAAAACTGATATATTCTACAGTACAAACGAATACATTGCTGAATCTTCCATTAAGTTTGCCTCCTAGGAAATGTTATAAAAAAAAAAAAAAAAAAAAAAAAAAAAAAAAAAAAAAAAAAAAAAAAAAATTAATATCTCAAAAGACTACAAAGCTACAGCAAAAGGAATTAATTTAATCCTGTAAAATTTCACATAGAAAATGTAAAATAATAATAATAATAATAAAAAAAATTATTTAATCAAATATAGTAGTAAATAAGAAATAACTATTTATATACCTTTTACTGGTTCTCAAAAATATAATAGACTTTCTATTAAATTTTGCTTTAATACGGCCAACACTATGGGCTCAGCCCGTAACGGAACATAGGTGATACGTTTTTTCCACTACCCCGAGAGGTCGAGAACCCCCCACACCCAAATACAGAGCGGGTTCCGAACCCCTCCCCGAGGGGGATTGCCTACCCTGTCCCCGAAGCTGAAACCCCACCTCCTCCATCCGTGCGTTACCCTATTATCTTAGTTAAAAAAACAACATAATTTATAGAAAGTCTATTTATTTTAACAGTAAACCATAAGGTCTCTAAATATACTCTCTAATCATATTACTAAATTATTAACAATATTTTTTTTTATTATTATTTAAATCGATATTTTATTTCATAAAAACGGGGTTGGGGATATTTATGATTTTTTTGAGATTTTTTTTTTTTTTTTTTTTTTTTTTTTTTTTTTTTTTACATTCCAGTAATAAGCTTTATACATTCCAGCCAGTATCCTTTACTGTAGCATTAAGTTTTTAAGATACTATGACGGATAATCGAAAAGCTGACCTACATATATATATATAGATATATATATAATATATATATATATATTATATAATATATATATATATATAATATATAAATATATTATATACATATTAATATATATATATATATATATTATATAAATATATAATATATATATATATATATAGATTTCACCACCACTTCACGAGCAATCCCTATTCAAAGGAGGGGTTCACACCTCAGACATCATCAACTAACGCAAAAAAGCTACGCGAAGACAGACGCAGCTTTAAAGACAGAGAGTAAATTCAACAGAAACACAGAAATGAAGAAATCCACAGAAAAGGTGCAGAAAAGGAAGCACCGCGCAGCAACTACCTGATTACCAATATCAACACAAAACTCATGAGCCGACACAGCACCCTTGTCTACGAGGCTCGTTATACATTTATACTATATATATATATAATATAATAATATTATATAATATATACTATATAATATATATACATATATATAATATATTATATATATATAATATAATTATAATATATATATATAATATAAATATATATAATATAGAAAATAGAAAAGCCACAATCCATATCTCAAAAACTACAACACCTACCGGGAAAAGGAATACATTCTGAAGCTGTTTCAATTTATTGCGAAAATGCAAAAAAAAAAAAAAAAAAAAAAAAATAAATCTCAAAAACTACAAAGCTACATCGAAATGTAATACATTTTCGGAATCCTCCTAAAATTGATAGGAAATGTAAAAAAAAAAAAATAAAAAATTATTGTTAATAATTATTAGTAATATGATTAGAGCCTATTTAGAGACCTTTTATTGGTACTCGTTAAAAATAAATAGACTCTATTAATTTTTGCTTTTTTTTAACTAAAGAATACCCCAAGTATACCGCATTGATGCAGGAGTCGGTCTCTCGCCTTCCGGGAACTACGGTAGGACTTAATTCCCCCCCTCGGGGAGGGTCTCCGGAACCCCGCCTTCTTTGATATTTGGGTGTCGCGGGGTTCCTCCGCCCCTACCCCTACGGGTATGAAAACGTCCCCCCCCTGTGTCCCCCGTCGGCTCGCCCCCTACATATCCGTGTAATACCTTTACAAATAATATAGATATATATATGTCCCAGCACCCCGCAAAAAAAAAGCCAATTTTTATTTTTAATTTTTTTTTAATTTTTTTTTTACATTTTCCCCCCCCCCCCAAACCAAACTTTTACAATGATGCCAAAAATATTTCATGTCACTTAGCTTTAAGGTATGTAAATATGCATTTTTTTTTTTTTTTTTTTTTTTTTTTTTTTTTTTTTTACATTTTCCTCGGTAAATTTTTGCCAGGATTCAGCAATGATTCCTTTTCCCTGTAGCTGTGTAGTTTTTGAGATATGGATTGTGGCTCTTCTAAGCTGCATATATATATATATATATATAATATATACTATATAATATATATATATAGTATATATATATATTATATATAAGTTATATATATATATATTATATATATTATATAAATATATATATATAATATATAATAATATATATATATAAATTATAATATATATTATATATATAATAATATATATATAATTATAATATAATTATAGTAAATATTATATATATAATATACAATATTTATAAATATATATATATAATTATTATATAAAAATATATATATATATATTATTTTTGGTTTTTAAAGTTTCCCTTTTAAAAACAATTCTCTCATTTTGAAGCTAAGGGAGTTGCTAATTAGTTTAAACAATTTTATTCTAATTCGAATTTATCAGTTTATTTTTTAAATCTTTTTATATATTTGAAATATGTTAGAAAAAACTATTCAATTTCGTTATTACAATATTTAAAATTTAATTATTAATTAATTAAACAAATAAAATACTTAATTAATTTAAGTTATTTTCAATATGCTGCAACTAACGAAGTCTTTATGTTTGAAAGTAGCCTAATGTTTGTTTTGCATTTCGACGATTGAATTTTATCTTTCGTTTTAAAAATTGTGAAAAGGCTTAATTAAACAATTTCCCATTACATCTTTTAAGTTGCTATTGCTTCTAATGGTATGAGCAAAGTTTAGTATATATTTAAATACAAAGATTTTCTACATCAAAAATATTTGTTAAGTGGGCCGATGTTAAGCTTTAACCACGTCCTTCCTTATATAAATAAATAAATAAATGTAGTTCCAAAATATTATACCAAACAATACAATTTATATTTTTTTTTCCTATTTCCAGGAAATGTTGAATATATTATTATATATAAATATATATATAGATATATATATATAAATATAATATATTATATAGTATATATATATATTATATATATATAATTATATATTATATAAATATATATAATATATATTATATATATATATATTATAGTATATATAATAATAAATATATATATATATATATATATTATCATATATATATATGTAATTTTACCCAGAGGGTTGTCACCCCGATTTTGAGAAAATCACAGATATACTCTAAAAAATAATAATGAAGAATAGTGAAAACAAAATTGTCTCTCTCTTTCTACGAAAAAAAGTTACAGCCTCTCAAAGTTCGTTAAAAATCCCATAGAACTTTTCAATATTGATTCGATCTAGGTATGTCTCATTCAGCCCTCTAAGTCAGTTATGATAAGTCTTGTTATTATACACAGAGAAAATCTATGTATAATTAACAAATCTTATCATTAACCTGAACTAGGATGGCCCTAAAAACGAGCACGAGGCCCCACTAATTTTATTATAAGAAAGTCTATGTGAAAATTTTTAACTTTGAGCTGTAAACTTTTTTTCCTAAAGAGACTGCCATTTTCGCTTTCACTATTCCTTCATTATATTTTGTAATAGTCGGGTAATGTGTCAGATATCGATATTTTATAAAAGATAATCGATTTATAATAATCCCACCATGCAACGTGCCAAGTGTTCCCTCAAAATAATTTAGTATTTGATATGTGTAATGATTTTTTATTTCTAGGCTAAAGAAAAATTAAAAAATTTGTTTGCTTTAAGAAGTACTTTTTTGAGTTTTTGAGCTTCAAACTGATTATTTTCAAAATCATTTTATTAATTTTTTATTTTCGACTTAAATATTTATTATTTGTGTCCACAATAAGTGTGATAAATATATATAATTATATATAATATATAATATATAATATATATATATATAATATATTATATAATATATATAAATATAATAAATAATATATAATATATATGTATAAGATAATATATACTAAATATATAATATATATGTCAGTTTGTTAATGCTCACAGTATAACTAGGAGAACCGGCAGTCCACCAGTAAACAAATATTATATCTTGAATCAGCCGAAAAATATCTAATGATGATTTAACTTTTTTATTTTTTTTTTTTTTTTTTTTTTTTTTTTTTCATTATTCATCTAAAATATTAAAAATTATTTCCTACTTTTATTTCATGATATGATGAGAAATGGTGCGGACGTTCAACCCCCGAGCGATGTCGGAGAACCCCCGCGACACCAAAGACCAAAGAGCGGGGTTCCGGAGACCATCCCCGGAGGGGGGGATTAGTCCCCCCCGTCGTCCACCGGGAGGCCGAGAGACCCCGACTCCTGCCATCTTTCGGTTTACCCTTGGGTATTCGTGCGGCCCGGGCGGGGCGCTTTCCTTTAGTTAAAAAAAAAAGAATAATTTTACTTCCAAAAACACTTTGGTATTACTTTAACTAAAGGAATACCATAGGGTAAACCGCAAAGATGGCAGGAGTCGGGGTCTCTCGGCCTCCCGGTGGACGACGGGGGGGACTAAGAGAGTTTGATGGTGTTGTAGAGGATGTGGCAGGTGTGAAAAGAGGTTTGAAAGAAATGTTATAAGTTATGGCAGTGAGTGTGTGCTTTAGCTCACTGATAATGATTTGTGTAGTGCTTGAAGGAAAGTTGAAGTTGAAAACTTGCCTTTGTATCTAGTATCAAGAAAAGTAGGCAAGGACAGGTTGCTGTCATTCAGATACTTTTGGAATCGGTCACACAAAGACAGTTTTAGTGCCTGCATGGTGTTTCCCAATCCAAAAAACTTTGGATCTTTGGACGACTTGATGGTACATAACATTAGGATTTGTACTTCAGGTATAATGTCTGTTAACATATGTTACCTTAACATAATTACTTTGCCTTTTTTTTTTTTTTTACACATTATAAAGGACTGAACAGTGAAAAGTATTGACACATTTTGACCAATACCAATACCTGTGGTAAATACCAATACCCTTTGGGAGCCAATACCAATACCGGAAAATCCAATACTTACTTATACCTAATACTTTCACATCCCTAACATATATATATATTATATATCCGTATATATTAATATATTATAATATAGTATATATAATATGATATATTATATAGTATATATATATATATATATATATAAATATCCTATAATATATATATATAAAATATCTTATATAATATAATAATAACTATATCATATACATTAGCGCCAGTCGCAGCAATTCTCTCTCCTCTCTCTCTCAGCATAATTACAATCCAATATTTCTAACTTGCTAATAAACTCCCAATTTCAAAAGAGTAACAAACAATAAAATAACCACATAATATGACATAACATAACTCTTATCAGACCCTCTTACCCACTTCCCACGAAAACCCTCCACTCAGATACTTAAGCACCCGCGCTGAACTGGAGATAATTACAGCAACGAGAATGTTCGGCCTCTTGCTGTTGAGAAATCAATCATCAACCTTCACCAGCAGACCACACACCGCCACATGTCACCAATCTCTCAAAAACAGCCACCAGCAGATCTCCCCACACACCCGACAAATACACGAAAATCCGCGCTGAAGTGAACCATCTCGCATCATCATCTATCCTTCTAGCGAGCGCACACATTTCAAAAACAACTACAGCACACACAAAAATTTAAATGTCCTCCGAACCTTCGCGATCCTCAAACAGCAGTATATCAGAATCATCTGTCAAACAACGTCCTACCGTGCACACTCTGTCCTAATCACAACAATCATTCATAAACAATCTCAACAGATCGTACAATCAACTATGGATCTACAGTCTGATATCCCTAACCCTCCCCCACTAATAAAAATAAACTACAAAGAAGCTACAATAACAGTCGGCCTAAAAACCACCCCACTTGCCACGCATAGCCTCAATCCAGACAGCTCTCTATGAGAGAGAGACACACGAGAGAAGCGACCAACTCTATCTATTACTTGAGACTATGATATAGCCAACTCGCTCTCTATATCTAGAGTCCGACACAAAGCACACAAGCCTCACACTATAAAAATTCCCTCCCCTTCTTCTCCAGCCGCGGTCCGGTATATATAGGCGAGTCCTTTATATGTACTATCTCGCGCCGATGAAAATTCTTTTAGCAGCAATGAATCTACGGCCGGGAATGAGGACACATCCGCGTCTATTCAAAACCTGATTTCGTGAGCACTCATTTTCGAGCTGCGGTAGACAAAACGTTGGAGAGTGTACACCAAACTAGGGAATTTGTTCCCTTACAGAATGAGTCTCACCATAGGCTCCCTTTTCAAAACACTCCCTCTTGCCCTTCGGTTGCTGGGGCTCCTGAGAAATTTCTATACCCTTCACAAGGCACACAACATTGTTAAAGACTAGGGCGCTTTTCTCTACGAAATTACTACTGTTGAGAGCCTGAGATATTCATACTCATAGGTCTCTAAAACTTCTTTTCTACACAGAAACATCGTCAGCGAGACCTGCATCAAGAGCGTTCATTCTTCGACCCACAGAGTCCCCATATTTAGGAATGATAACCACTATAACTAACTCCAAACTGTGCGGTGACGTTGGACACTATCCTCCCTACCTATCGACGGTAACATCGCGTTGCTCTACTCTTCTATCGTCCATCTACTAATCGAAATTACACTCCCACCCAGACTTCAATCCCTCCTCTTCCTAACGAGACCTGATGTCATCTTCTAGACTTTCTCTTGGACGGGTTCCAGCCTCTAGCCGAGGTAACGTTGTTTGCAACTGCGCCACATTCTGAAGCAATTGGGCGTTTCCAGGGAATTCGGCACTACTACTTCAAATAAGGTACCGGGCTTATAGGTGGGGTAGGAATAGTAATTAAGTAAGAGTTGTAGTATTCCTTGCTCGGATATGATAATTGTGGAGGGTATGGGAGTTAGGAAAAGTATGTAGCTTGTGGTCCTGAGTGAAACTAGAAATTTAGTAGAGGCGTTATGGAAATTGGACAGGTGATATGAGGGTAAATTTGTAGAAAGAATATTGGGAAGGATACTTAACTTGATCTGTAAGTATGAGGAGGGAAGTTCTATTCCACTTCATCTACTTCTTCTATTTCTAGTTCTATCTTCTGTACTTATTTCGTTCTTCTTCTGCTCACTTCGTCTCTTTCCATCCTCTTCTCCTCTTTTACTATTCATCTCTTTACTTACACAAGGGGATATAACTCACTGGTCGCTTCTTCTTAGTTGCTTATCTCAATTTTTTATCCCCCCTTTTTGTTCTTTGGAGCTTTAAACATTTTACTTATCCACTTAGTCGATTATAATTGACATGAGCTTTTATGATTTCCGTAAAACTTCGATACTTATTATCATATAAGCTCAAAATGTTAACCTCGATTGAGTGAACTAATTTCTTAGCCAGGAGTATCCTTAACACCTTTATCAGTCGAGTTTCCGACATAGAGACGGGGGGAGGTAAGACGAGCATAGAGATATCATAAAGACAAAATAATACAAATATATTAACAATTTGTTTAAGAATCGCGCCAAATAAACATTGGAACAACTTAGAGCTAATGACGCACTCCTATAATACTTGCAAACTTATTTTACTAAGTTTACCGAAATTCGTTTGTGCATGACTACGAGAGTGAGCAGCCGGGCGCGTGTTTTTAGATTGGAACTCCGTTACTAACGAATTAACGTAATGCTATCTAATTTTGAATTATCTCTATATGTGCTATACGTGCCTTGTACTTTCAAAACCCTTATAGCGCTTTGGATTAGACATCTCACAGCTATTTCTTGTATACTCGCGTTTTCTACGCTACTTCCTTATTGCCTTACAGCTCTGATTTAGCCATTGGCCTCCCTATGCATATCCAATCGATCCTCTACATTAATCTATCAAGTAACTTACACATTCATATTCCGATAATAGGAATCTCTCATTATAATTTCTCTTCAGTGCTCTCATATCATTTCTCTATTTATATAGGATTGTATCCATTACTATAGAATGGTCGAGGCATCATCGTATTAGAGAAGAAGCAAACTATTTACATATTGTATCAAAAAATCTCCTGGAGTACAACAAAGAAGGAGACTTCGGAGGGAATGTATTGGGTTTGAAAAAATAAGGTAGAAAGACCTGGACTCTGAGAGAGTGACTAAATCAGTTAATTATACTACGTCACTCTCTTTGGAATTGATAGCGATTTAGTTTGCGAGCATAAAGCTCAGTTAGTACTTAATCCCGTAGTCTCAGGTGATTGGCATTCACGAAAATTGCCGTCTAAAGAAAGGATTCAATCTTACAGGGCATTTATTCTTTTCCACAAAACTACCTCTATTTGGGATGGGTTTGTTTAAGGCAAAATTTTCCACCCTTTCTTTATCCTCCACGCCTTACATAAGTCCTTTTATAAATATCCTTGAGCTTCGTTAAATTATCCAATGAGCTATATTATTGTCAGAGGAAAACAAGCAGTTTAGAGGGGCACTATGGTCTTAACATATTTGAACCCTTTCTCTTGACAATGGCTCTGGCACATTCTTCGCTCAGTTTCTCATCTTGCAAGGCAACTAATTCGACATTTACCCGTGTCAAAATATATACGTCGCGAATATATATAATATACTAAGGGTAAGTATATATAGGCTCTCTGATCCTGTACAGAAGGTCAAAAATATTTATCACTCCATATTGTAACTTAACTGAACAATCTACTGGATGACTTTTTTCTTAACAGAGAAAAATTTTCTAAGTTCAAAAATAGTTCATAGTATTACAAGAGATAGTTTGATACAAGGTCTAAAAATTATGCCTACATTATATGCGATATATGATTTTTCTCTTCTGCTGGGGGCATGCTAGTGGAGATGTACTGAGGACCCAAACTCTGTATTTCCCCTACGGACACGAATATTTACCGACACACAACAATTAGGCACTTACACATTATTTCACTTATAACTTTTAATCTATACTTTGCATATTATACCAAGAAGTATTTATTTAGTATTTTATCCACTATACTAACTGTCTGTAAGCTTCGTTTGGCGGACCGACTCAACGATGTTCCCGATTCAGTAAGTGAGCGATGGTTAAAATGTCATATAATAGCTCACTTGGTGTATCTCATGCAAATACATATCTGCTGGAAACATTTGGTGATCCCATACTAATAGATAGGTTTTTGCTTTCGGATCTTCTAATTGCTTTTGAATGCCACCAAATTCAGATGTGCCATCGATCTCTAACACAATATATATGTTGTGGGTGTGTTATCTATGGAGATTCTCATCTCAGGCATAATAAATTACACGATACATATTTACAATTTATTCTAATCATACACGGGCGACATATTCTGTCGATTATTCCTTGATGAAAAATTTTCCCTATACTCATTAAAGCGGAATATCTAATATCGAGGGGAACTTTTTCTGTTCTTTCTATTATCCTCTTAACCAGGATAAAACACATTACATGCCGGATGTACCATTCCCACAGCTTCATCAAGGCTGTCAATAATCAATCAAACCATTACTTACTAATATACCTATTATTTATAGTGGGGAGAAAATTCTGGTTACGAAAAATATATCCATATAGCTAGCTCGAACAATGACCGTGAGTCTGGACTGTTTAATTTCGGGAAAATTGAATAAACCAGAGAGGGTGTTATTGATCTAGTTTAGAGTAGATATAGTTTACTTTATATGACCTATTAGATAATATTAGATGTATTCTTTATAAACTTTTGCAAGCAGAAACTGCTACGGCTAAAATAAACCTATCACTTCATCTTTGGATTGTTAATCCAAGTCTATCTCACTCCCTTTGAGTAACGGGACGAGCAATGAAATTATCTAACTTTATTTGCTCCAGTATGACTAATATGGGTGTTGGTCCTTTCCCATCTATCTTGTACTATTTGGGTACAAAACACATATATACATAACAATATATCCAGTAAAATTACGTGGCGATGCTTGCGTGGGCTAGCGAGCCATCATGTCCTTGCCTTTCTCAATCCGTGGAAACAGATTATATGTGTGGTCTTTGCACCAAACAGTCTGTTCCTCTCTTTTCCATAACAGATGTCCCGAGTTAAACATCTGTTGTTTGATATTCACTACTCCGTCTCCACATATGCAAAGCGCGGAAACTATCTATTCTTATTACACAAACCATACACCCACATTTTCATAGGTCCGAGTGCTACCCGCCCTCGAACATATTTATATGCTTCATCCTATCTCATTGGGATACGTGCTATCAAATCATTAAAGAATGAATATTTGCATAACCCAATAGAACTACTGGGACTTTTGAATCCATACCTGTTACTCTCACCAGATATCTGTAGTAGCGTTGACATCGTAAATTCTCCTATCTTCATTATGTCTACTTATCCATCTCGCCGAGACAAAGTCCTGAGAGCATAAATATTTCTCCATGTACCCTATCCCCTATTTTTCTCTTGCGCCAATCGCCCACAGAATACGATCACTAGCCATTGATTTTTCAAGAAAACAAAGCTCTATTTTAGAGACATCAGTCCACTAATTCTAATCTTAAACCTCCACTTACTATTCTATTCTCGAATACAGCTGTCACGCCTTCCTTTATCCTCAAATTTTCACATGTAGATTCGGGGCCTCCACTTCCTTAACACTCCACGACCAACTCACGTCACGTCTCAGTAGTATGGACCATTGAGAGTCGGTCTCATCCACAGTCCCTAGTCGATCTCTAATACAATCGGGGCATACTCTTTGTCATCAGATTCTGCCGAGCGTCACTATAACATGCACTCTGGGCAAGATTGCATTTACTTCACGATTTATTTTTGCCGATTCAAGAACATATATAAGCCGCTAGGGGAACTACCATATAAAGAAAGGCTTCTTGTCGCTGGTCCTAAAGACTATGAATACATTAATCAGCTCTTGAGATCGATCTATACCACTCTATGCAAACTCTTAAGTTCTATGTATGCATTCACAGTAAATCTATTATAACCAGCCGAAGAGTACCAATTACCATGTATTACCCCCGTATCTACGATGAGATGAAAAATCAATCCTTTCGTACCTTGAAGCTAACACAAAAGAGCATCCAGTATGACAGACAGCACGATACACTAAACTATATAGAGAGTGGATACTCTTATCATAAATAAGATGTGAATCTCGAAATGTTTAACAAAAAGAGAAATTCAGAAACAACGAATTTATACAATACATTCGATGTAACATTATTGTTATCATTGCTTTTATATATTATATTATTATTTTATTATATTATATTATCAGTTATTATTATAAATTATTATTATATATTTTATTATCTCATTCTTATTCTTTGGTTAAGAGACTTTTTAAGAATCACACTAAGTTATATTTACGGGCAATCTACAACTCAATAGGATATTTCGTTGGTTTTACTAGACTCCCCCTCCTCAGCTCGACCCCAAGGTAACCTGGAGACCGGTAGAGTTATTTACTGAGGCTAGAGTACAGGTATTTTGATGTACCCCGTATTCATGCTAGGCGGTAAATCGGGTGGAAAATCATATTACGATGTCCTTGGCATAAATATCTGTGCTATATTATAGGAGAAATCGGTTTCGTTTGCGACAGGAATACAAATCAAACATTTGCTTCCGCCAAAGATATTTAGTCGACGCCATCTTGAATTTTTGAATTAAAACGCTCGTAACTTGTAATAAACGTAGCGGAATTTAGGCCAAACACATCATATAGTTATATTTGCCATTACTTTACATGGCATATACCTAATGAGAGCTCTAATGTATAATACAACTATATTTATCTCCAAGATTACTCATAGGCTTTCGAGGAAGACAGTATTCTCCGCAATCTTTATCTTATTGACTCTTCCTTTCGATATTTTCTTATTGTATTTTGCACACCTTGAGCCTATTGTACCAGTATAGGAAACGTAAAATTTTCCTAAAAATTAAGCTAGTTTGTCAGGACTTACATTAGAATCCAGCATGCGTACATACCTCGTCCCGTCTGTCTACATTCACAGTTCTTGCTGACACTTCGTTACATTTGGCGCATCGTTCATTGCGCTGAACATAAATCGTCATTACCTCTCTCCCTAGACTATTACCACAACCTTTATTTATTTCAAGACATAAAACGCGACTTTCGAGTATTCACTATCCACATAATCTCATTAAACCATTACAACATTCCAAGGCATATCTATCCAACTGTTATTACTTACATTCCCTCTCTTACTGACCTTATATTTGTATTTCCCCTAACCTAACTACCGACTTGTTCCTACTCTTTATCGACTAGCAAAGCTATCTCACTCCCCCACGTTATCTAGTACAGCACCCTTCTGCCTCTCAGTTTCTCGCCAAACTTCTTATTCTCTATGAGTTTTCCTTTGTTTCTAAACGAGTATACACGAGAAGCTTTTAGATATCTTCCGTTCTTCTATTTACAATTTGGCACTATGGACCTATACCCTCTCTAATTCGTTCCTCGCTATTACCTTCTCTTAATATATATACATTTTCATTCTAACACCTCTTCTACACTCCATCATCAATACATGACCTTCCTATTATTTCTATCTGGTCATATTTCTCTCTTCGAAACTCTACTTTCCATAACATCTTTTCGCTATTCTGAGGCGCTCGCATAAACAAATTTTCTATTCCAACAATTATCGAATTATACCGGTCAGGTCTTTGATGCTTGACGAATTTCGGAGCAAACCTCCATACCGATGCTTCTCCTTTTGTTATCCCGACATCCACACCTAAATTTATCCTTCTGGCTCATATTGGTCCTCTTTTTCAATTCACATCAGAGATCGAATGGTCTGGTGGGATCAGGCCAGGTATCAATGTGAACAGTTCACCCTAACTCATGATCCACGTCGTATTATCACTCCCTAAGTCCTCCAGTACTATACAATCAGCACCTCCTCCCGTTTCTGAAACGCAATTTCCTAATCTCCTTATCTCGGCTATTTTCATATTGGCTCATGTTGTTCCTGCTCATTCACTGGCGGGAATATTCTCTTCGACAATACATCTCTCATGCAAAAAATGTCCAGTTCTGACCTACTTCCGCCCTCTGTCCGGATATCGAGGAAATCAGATCTACCTTCCAGAAATATAAGGCCACATCGTATCTCACTTTTCAACGCCCGGGCACTAGCGTTAGTCACATCGATACTCAATAAAAAGTGGGCTGACCATAAAGGCGCATCTTTCCATGACAGATTTGGGAGAGCATTATGAGCTAAATTATCTCTTGCTGATTAGAGCATAGCTTGTTTTTAAATACTCGTTTATTGCGGCAGGCGGCCTCCCTTACGAAAGGTGCTTATCCGCGTTGCGTACGATTTTTAATTGAGTCAAAGGCACCATTTACAAAGCCCTAAGAAAAAAGTTAGCTATATAAAGGTACCGCAGCATCTTAAAGCCGAAGGTGGTCCTTTGATACGTGAGCGAAAATAATCATTATCTACAGAACACACAATAGTAATACATAAACCATCTCTCCCTCTCAGAGACACTCATTAGGGGGCCCCCTAGGAGTTGGTGCCACTCAGCTTACCATTCCTTTTTTCTTGAGGTCTTCTTATATTTTATCTTATTTTAAGATATTCCACATCATGATATAAATTCTTATCTTAAAACCAAAGTAAATTTTATCCTGTTGAGATCGTGACAATAAGATTTACTGGAATGCTACCTCTCTATATCTTACCTTGATTAGAACATTATATTGCATGAAAGATAAGGTTTCTAAAAGTTATTTATGGTGAGAATGTTAGTAGACATTCACAAAAACGTTGCTATCACTAAATAAATGAGAAATATCCCAGCTATTCTCTATCCCATCTAGTATATACACTTCACTTATTGGTATGTAGTGGAGATATATATATTAGTATATAGTACTTTCATGCAGGCGAATGATATAAACTGTATTTCTCCCTTTTAATACGTTTGGCTTAGTTTATATCAACTCCACCTTAGCTTACTACTAAAATCGTCCTTTATTACGTGAGAGTCTGAGTGATTAACTTTAAAGTATCCCCCTTTTTCCAAATTGTTTTAGAGCCGTTTTCAGTGAGCTGTGGACTAAATTAACTAACGTACTAGAATCATCTAGGTATATATATATGTAGAAATTGTTATTGAAGATTATTTTTAAATATATGTCACAAAATATACTTATCATTTTGTTACCTCTCCTGACTCTACCCCTCTACCTAAACTTCATAGTATTGTGTGTTTGCAAGAGCAATTGCTATAAACATTCGTGAGAGTAGTTTAGTGTTACGTCATGCCCTAGGACCCTCAGCAAAGATTTGCTGCACGACTCTTACTATTTTACTTTTATATACCGATATGGCTATGTTTACCATTATCTATCGCTCTAGTCACCTGTTGTCATAAATACTATTACTTCTCCTCATCACTCTGATATCTTTCTCTCTTTGGCCCGATTCTCTAAATAAATAATCATCAAAATTCATCTAACCATTATCCCTGAGTGGTATGTCATCTTTGAGAAGTACAATCCGTTTTCGGATAGAAACACGTTTCTTATCCCAAATTTCAGCTAACAATAGCTTTTCGCACTGTCTTTTTCAATATCTATCCTCTCAACACAATCTCCTCACTGCGCTTGGCTCGTCCGAGTCCCATACTATGACTCTCTGCGTTGAGTGCTGTTAACTTTCCTCTGCGGAGGCTCAATGTATTACACCTACTTCGCACAGATATTCTTAGCTAAATTAGAAGCTGGTCCTAGTGCCGCGTCCCAAAGGCTGTCATAGGTTTATGTATATCGACTCTCGAGACATTTCTACGCTATACTTATTCTCCCTTTCACTTATTATCGTATTTTGCGTTCATATGTGAATAAATGGAAAAGATGAAGGGAGGACATACATCGCGGGGTCTCAGTACAGATGGGGTAGGTTCTTTCCAAGGGCGAGTGACACTCCTCTTTACACTTAGGTTGCTTGATCTCTCACCGGTATAACGATTGAATTATTCTCACACATAGCGCAATGAATACAATGACTTATGCTGAAGCTAGCAGCAACCAAATTCTGAATAGCCCCTAGGAAACCAGGTCATTTTTTCTTTGAGTTCAGCGCAATATTGATATATCCCAACTGTATTCACAATAAAAGTGATAAAACTCACAATTCGAGTTAGTGTTTAATAGTTCTAACTATCACTGGAGGAGCGTGGAACATCTTCTTTTTTAAGGGTTCTACGCCCTATAGCTAACGGGTTACCATTATCCTCACGTCTTCACACTTCTATCTCTTTTTTCTGGTGTAAAGTATTTACATCAATTTTACTTATCATCTCTCCTCCTATGAAGGAGTGTAAACTGTACGGTGATACTTCACTCTACCTCCCCTTTCCTTTCTCCTCCATACTTGGCTTATCGGAAATTTGAGTTCCCTTATTTAGTTTCTCACTGATGTAATTATTAAACTCCAACCCTCTTTGTCTCCCTCCCGATTCCTCTTTGGCCAGGAAACACCCTAGTGGTGCGGCCCTCATTGTTTGCCTTCATATTATCTCTATCTTTTAATAAAAGCTCCAATTATCGAAATTTGGAATAATGTAATTAAAACTTTTCGATCAATTCAGATTTAAGCTATCATCTCTGTATCAAAAACCCTATAGTAATATCATTTCTCTCGATTAATCTTCTTCTTCCATCTCTTCTTTTCAATTTACGTTAGTGTAATGATCTTCACTGTAACACATAATAGGTATTATTATCTAGCCTAGAGTTGTAATACTTAATTGCTTTTATTCTATCCAGATCGTGGTTAGAGGTCAGTGACTATAATACTTCTGTATATGTATCAATTATTTATTAGTTACTAAGTACGAAAAGATTGTCCGTAGTTATGAAAGTAAGTAAGTGAAACTACATCTTAA
>JABUQX010024899.1:42500-45558 GCA_015478945.1 Trachelipus rathkii | reverse complement strand
ATGGAGGGTAGTTTGATTACTGATTACTGATTTACTGTATGCAAAAACATAACAATTTTAAAAAATATGACTTGAATCAATAGATCAATAGTCAATAGATCACGGAGGACAGAAGGGTGGTTGTTATGATGGTTTGATTTACTGATTTTACTGATTTATTGTTTTAAAAACGTAAAAAATTTTTACGTTATAAACATAAAAGCATAAAATTTTTAGTAAAAAACAAATAAAATTAAAAAATAAATAAAAATATAATTTTTGAAAAAAATATTGAAAAAAAGTCACTCGTAAAGCTAAAAAAAATAATTATAAATTTATTAAGAAAAAAAACAGACACGTTGCGTTCTTCGCTCAGGATCCGCATGCTGCGCGGGGCGCACGCACGCGCCGCATTTCCGTCGGACCGCGCCGGCGATCGAGCACGTTTGCTCGATCGCGCCCGGGGTGCGCCTGCAGACCAGCACCGGGCCGTTGCCAACTCAAAACTCGTACAGATTCAGACTCTTTCTCCTTCTTCTATACACTATCCAAATTTTTTAGCCTTCTACGATCAATTTAATTTTAGGGGCAAGCGTCCCCCCTTACGGGAACGCAGCGGTACGGAATTTGTCACGACCAAGATTAGTTCATCAAAACTCGACCCGAAATTGATTTAGCCTAATCTTCGATCGCTAGGACAGCAGCTACAAGTGCGTAGGTTATATTTCGTCGCTCTCGGGGAGCCACCCCCTTATCATACATCATAGCGACTTGAAATTCGCGGTGTAATCGAGCTAACACATACATGAATAATTATACCAAGTTTGAAAGCGATACCTCTAATACTGTCTATCGAAAAGGGTCAGACTCAACATTATCCTAGGCCTTTTATAATATTATATATATATATAAATTATATATTATATATTAATATATATATAATATTATATATATATATAATATATATATATATAATATAATATAGATATATATATAAAATAAGCCATAATATATACTTATAATATTTATATAATATATAATTTATATATATATATATATATATATATATATATATATATATATATATATAATATATATATATATAATATATATTATATATATATATATATATATATATATTAGATATATATAATATATATATATTATAATATATATATATATATATATATAATATAATATAATAAATATATATCTTTAATATATATATATATATATATAATATATATATAATATTATATGATCTGACTGTCGCATGAGACGGACGCATAGAAACTGCTGGGAGGAAGAACGAGAAGAGCAAGAGAGGGAGTTCTAAACAGATTGAAGAGGAACTGAAAAACTTCAGAAGAGCTACTACAGAAAGCCTCAAATAGTTTTTACCTCTAAGGAAAGCGTATTGTATGTTGAAGCATGAATTGAAGCTATTTTATTATTTAGAAGTAGAGAAGAAATTTTATGAAATATATATATATATATTATATATATTTATGGTTTGAACAATTCAAAATCACATCAAAATTTAAATTAAGATCAAATTTAATATTTAAAAACTTAAGAAGGAACAACAAAATATTCCCGAGGTCTCTTAATTCAATTTTTAATAAGGTAAATGATTTTCACTAAAATACATATGCGAAGCAAGAAAAAATTTGGAAACGGTTACTTTAAATTATTATGAAAAACTAAAAATGATTTAGGGTTTACAAATTATTGACATCTAACTTCTATGTGCCTTTTGGTCATAATGATGGATAATTTATCTCGTGAGCAGCAGGGAAGATGAGATTTTCATGCATGGTCAGGGCTGGGAACCATCTTTAATCATTTTTTTCACTCTCTTCCCATTGTTTACGGTTGTATTGGTAGGTGGATACTTTGCTGCAGCCGACCCACACACCGCATTCTGAGGGAGTATGGGGCTAAGAATAAATAAAATAATATATATATAAATATATATATAATATATACATATATATATATATATATATAAAAGTATATATATATATATATATATATAGTCATATATAATAAATATATATAATATATATAATATATTATATATATATATTAATAAATATATATATATATATAATATATATATATAATAAATATAGTTATATATAATATATATATAGATATATATTATATATATAAATATATAATTATATATAGTATATATATATTAATAATATAATATATATATATATATATATAATAATTATATAATATATATAATAGTATATTACAGTTAACCACACTCACGAGGGCGAAGCCATTTCAAGGAGGTGCGGAAATAAAAACATGAAACCAAAAACCCACCCAATCCCCAGCCTTAATTCAAATCTCTCAGAGCTGAGGCGCAGACGTGGCTTTAAAGAGAGGAAGATTAAAATCAGCAGGAAACACAAAACAGAAGAAGGCAAGGAGGTCCACAGAACAGAAGTAGCTTGAAAGAAAGAGCACCACAACGAACAAGTCTGGGTTTCTCAATACTCACGCAAAATTCATGTTGAGAAACATGCACCCTGTATTGCGAGGGCGATGCAATGAGGTGGAATGCGAGCGCCAACTCCCGAACATCTATCGCTGTAGTCCTATAGAAAAGGATAGGCTCAACGTCACGTCGCAGAGATAGAGGTCAAGAGAGGTTGAAAGTAGGGGACAGTTATTAGTCTCTTAGCTTTAGACTCAACCCTATCCAATCGAAGGGTGGAGCCGGAGCCCCCAAATTAGAACGTAACTCCATAAAGGCGAATAAGGCCCTTATTTAACTGGAGTAGCTGTGCAGAGGAAAAAAATCCCGCAACCTGAACTAACTCCCCAGTTTTTTCGAGGCCATCTTAGCAATCATTGTGATATGAAGTTTCCAAGAACAATTATGTGTTTATGTTAAGACCAAAAATGTTTATGTTATTCACAGGAGAGAGGTTAGAGCCGTCGAAGGAAATAGAGAGATGGAAGGTGTTTTGAGAGGGAGATATAGAGAAGTTGAGTTTTTTAAAGAAGTGAATTTTACAAGGTTGCGGTGACCCCACCGGGAAATCCCATCCGAGATCGA